>CAJVPI010000824.1:0-21072 GCA_910592345.1 Paraglomus brasilianum
GCTACATGTGGCTTGATATACAAAATGCGCCACCTTGGTGCGTGTCATAAAATAAATATCACGACACCTTAGTCAGTGTCATAAAATTTGGATCACAACACCTTAGTCCGTGTCGTAAAATTTGGATCACAACACCTTAGTCCGTGTCATAAAATTTGGATCACAACACATACCTGAGTGGAAATAACCTTACTAAGTGGAAATAACCTATACTAAGTGGAAATAACATAATTATGTTATTTCCACTTCATTCACTGATTGCTGGACTTGTTGCAGCAATAGATGCTCAATCACATTTTCATTGACAGCATCTGAGACTGATATTTGATTGTCCTCATTGATAGCATCTGAGACTGACATTTGATTGTCCTCATTCACTTTAATTGTGTTTTCTTTTTTATCAGGAGTATCATAAATGCAATGCATTTTCCAACCAAACATTGCCTCATGCAGTGTACATTTGTTAGTTTAATGTATGGTTGAATTGTAAACACATCAATATATGTTTGTTATCCCATAGCAGCTTAGTATTAGTGAAACTGTGACCAATAATCTGGCCTTGGGACTGGGGATGATGAGGACACCTGTGTATATGTTTGATCTTTATTATTATGCCAAGATTGTTGCAAACCTGCATAATAACCTCAGTGACAAATTCCTTGCCATTATTATTATCACTTTGGAGAATATCTATATCTGGCAGACCCAAAATTTTGAATACATCTTTCACAAGGTGAGTAGCAACAGTTGTTGCTTCCTTGTTCTTCATAGGCATTGCAACAAGGAATTTGGAGAACGTGCAAACACAGGTTATATGCAAAACCCATTATTTTGGTTGAAAACTCGTGGAAGTTGATGAGGTTGATTTAATATGTTTCCATGGTGCAGTTGATATAATCAGTATCATATATTAATTTTCTCTTTGATAGAAGAATTTATTGCACAAGCAGGGCATTCGTTAATATATTCCTGCTGCACTTCTTCCTGTGTAATGTGTCAGAATCAAGGCAAGGCGTATTCCAGATCTCCGATTCTGCGGCACATCAAATTCAAGTGGTACAATGACCGGATTAGGACGGTTGGCACACTTCTGTTGTTCACTTGTGGCTTTTTCTTCTTTGTCACTGCCTTTAACCCAGCCTCTTTAAGGCATGGCATATTGTCTGGGCACTGACTTCGCAATATTGCTGACATCCCTTATTAGCTTACAGGTGAGTTGGACAGCATTATCTGGCTTACCTGAAGTAATTGTACAAAGTAACCCGTGTTTATCAGTGGCTTTGGTCATCTGCCATGCCACAACTTTCTGGATATCCATTCTTGACTTTGCACATATTCTATCATGGTAGTATGGCTGACACCTAATTGTGCAGCAATTTTACATGATGAAAGTCCATTATCAAGTATTAACAGGATATTATTATAATTATGAGTTTCTTCTGGAATAGACTTCATAAATGCAACAAATCTAAGAGGAAGAGAAGCCAACATAAATTTTATGAGTACACTTGGTCGCTTGCTATTAACCCAAAAATCTTCTGCCATTTCATCAGAAATAACATTCAGAGTTCCAGAGCCACTATTACTATTCCCTGTAAAGATCGAAAATATGTCATATAATAATACGTCTAAATCTAGTAAATGTGCATTTATTATTGATTAAAAAAGTGTAAATAATCTTTTGTAAGTGTGAACAATCTATTTTAAAAGTATTGTAAGTCGTTGACAAGTTTAATATTTGTTACGCATTAGGGTTAAATAACAAAAGAAGACGCTATCTTCTTCTCTTCTAATTCTCCCAATATTTGAGAACTTTTTACATATATTCAGCATTGTTGCACTATTACTATAGATTAATAACAGATATAAACCTGTCCATCGGGACGTGTTCCGAGACACTGTTTTCGAGTTGCGTAGCTTATTATTGCCGATGTTGCGTTGTTTTTGTTGGACAGAGGTAATGGATAAGCGTGCCTTTATTATCATTTTATTCGTAATTTGAAGCACGCCACCAAACATAACAGTGTGTTTGGTGTGGGTAGATAGCATTCTCCTCGAGTTCTTGCATAAGATTTAGGCCTGTTGTAAAAAAAACCCCCAGTTATATTTTAGTTTTATAATTATAGCAGTGTGGCCTCTAAAAACTGGCGCAAAAACCAAATGACGTTATGCTTATGTGCCCCCATGAGCATCGAGCTCCAGTGACGAGAAGGTGAGAATATTAGACTTGGATATCGCTTACCCTAAGTTTTGCACTTCTGGACGTAATATAAATATTACGGTTTCCAAGTCGTTAAAACCTTGATTATGACAGTGATTGTGGCTTATACCTTTGTCTTTAATACCTAACGCGGAACCTTATCAGAACTTACGCATCAAAGGAAATTTTTACTTTAGACAACTAGATGACCACCATTATTAAAAACGTCAACAATTGCATAATCCGACCCATACTGACCATCTATAAAACTTTAGCTCGATCGAACGTTTCCAGCAAATTTTTCAGACACATAAATATTTTACCTACCATGCGCAATTTCATATCTCGACACTAAATTTGGTTGGTTTGTTTTTTGTTTTTTTTGTTCTCTACATTGTCAGAATGCATTCTATAATTGATCGCTACTACAGAATGCAATAATTGTGCAAAATAATACTGATAAGATAAAGTCGTCGAGCCGGACCAAAAGGTTCATATTATCGAAAGTTCATTATATTGAGCGATCTCGTTATAACGAAAATCATATTTGAGTCACGTAAAACATTATTATATCAAGCGAAAATTTCTTTATTATATACAGTATGGCAATTGTTCAGATAACTATACTATCTTGGAAAAGAATCTAAGGTGTCAATATTTGCCAGAGTTGCAAAAGCTTTTGTGTTTTGTTTTTTTGCAAAATATGACCAGATATAACTTGGAAAACTTGATTTGCGTGTTCTAACCACGTATAAAGAGCTTCCTCAATTACAGGATATGCGGCAATTTGTGAGCGTTTCTCTTCGCTAAAGAAAAACTTTTGTCTAGAGTCAGCCAGTACAATGGATTTTTGAGAATGGTAGAGACAGTATTTTCATACAGTTTAGCAAGCGTTGCACGAGTCAAATTAGGTTGAGCTTTCTTTTTTAAACACAAACCTCTTTTTTGAACGCCCGTTAGAGAAACTCGCTTTATTTACTAACCTACTTCTATTGTTCATTGTCTTTTAATGTTGCGGGAATGAGTTAAGGAGAATAAAACTTATCACAAAAACATCGAATTCTTAATATGCTCGATAAAATGATTACCAATTATGGTGATGATTTACGAACTTCAACGGCGTTACTATTGGACGATAAAAATCCTGATCCCGTACATTAATTAATAACTGCATGGAAACATCACTAATCGTCGAGATCGTTTTATTTATATATCGCACAACAACATCATTATAACGTTATATCGCGAGATTATAAGTAATCTTCATTATATCGAGCCCAATTTTATTATAACTAAGTTGAGCCCGGGAAAAAGCATTACATCATATTATCGAGGGGTTATTATATCGAGAGCCACTGTGTATCTTGCCAAGATAACGATTTCCTTTAGTTCGACCATATATCCCAAAGAGCAAGCAAAGATGGATTTGTTGACAGACAAAAATGTAAATTAGTTAGAAGTATGTGGAGATAAGGATTTTAAAGTTCAACTTCGAAATAAGCTCCATGCAGTTTTGATATGTTTCACATGTTTTAGAGACAAATATTGAAGGTTTACAAGAGACATTCAATTGAGCAGAAATTTTACAGCTAACCAGTGCAGCAGTGTTTTATATGCGGAGAAATTGTCAAAGCTTTCTATCCCAATTGAGGAGGGACAATCAGTTATGCACCTTCAAACGAGGTGGCAACTCTCGGACGTCAAATTAGCAATCGTATTTGCCAACCGGGATAATCTATGAGCAAGATCGATCATTCTTACTGATAGAGGAATTAACGGTTTCCCGCTCTACCAGCACAATTACCAGGAAATTTGAATTAAACTATCCCAATAATAAATGCTATTACGGAATTAATATGAAAGTAATAATTAAAGATCATGTGATTCGGATAGCGTTTTATATGTTACGGGCCGTTCTGGGGATTTGGCCAGTTTCGGGATTTGTAAACCAACCAATAAACTCTTAAACCAACCAACAATCTCTTAAGTAATACATTTATGTGATAAAATGGAAGGCAAATACTGACAATCCAACGGGCCGTAACATGTATACAGTACAGTATGTTTCTATGGTTTCACTAGCTAATGCAGTAATGATGGACCAATTATTAATGAATTGACTATAATAGGAAGTGGCGTATCTGAGTCACTTTAAATGTTTGTGTTACAATCCCCTACCTCGCGGTTCGCGAACACATACAATAAATTAAGTTCTCCCAGGCCCAATTGTCATAGGAACGCAAACTCCAATTGTCATAGCAATGTAAAATCGCAATCATATAACACAGGCGTAGCTATTAATGTTACTATAAATAATTCACATGCCAGGTTAAATGTTTCTTCTCAGGAATGATCATGTTTTGTAGGTCAGCTAGTCAATCGCGTTGTATTATTCGTTTACCAAAAAGAAAAGAATAAATTCTTAATTCTCACGTTACCATTTACTTTAGGGAATTTACATAGCTGTATTAGTATTGCAGTATTCTTTCAAGAAAATAAGGAGAACAATACAATATTACTGGTTTGGGATGGGATGGAATGAACGCAAGGTAAACGTGCGTGCATCCATGTGCATTACCCCCTAATATGGCAGCTAATCAATATATCCCACGCATTCACTGTTAGCGAAAAAATTGTTTAGTAATAGTAAAGCTAAATAATGCCTTTGATCTGTGGAAAATAAAATTAGAAAGGAAA
This sequence comes from Paraglomus brasilianum, assembly GCA_910592345.1. Lineage (NCBI taxonomy): Eukaryota > Fungi > Glomeromycota > Glomeromycetes > Paraglomerales > Paraglomeraceae > Paraglomus > Paraglomus brasilianum. The sequence goes on from CAJVPI010000824.1 coordinate 4,898, forward strand.
AGGCCGAAAAAAAAAAGTTAACCAAATCAATTTCATACTCATTTCATACTCATTTCATACTCATTTCATACCTTTGCAGTAGACTGACTGCCCTTGCACCCCCATCTTACGGGCCCATTGCATAGAACTTTTCGGCACAAATAAATACTCTTTAGACTTTTGATAAACTTTGCTTATGGGAGCTTTCTTACCATCAATTCGACAGAAACTGTCATCAGGACACTCGAGTCTAGAACTATGCGAACCACCTTTCTTGATCTTAACTGTGTCGGTTATTTACATCACGATATATGCTATTATTCTGGCCATACAGCAGTATAAAAGGAAACTAGCAACAACCAGACTGTACGGTATGTGTCCAGTATATTTGAAAATAACTGTCCGCGTATATTAGGATTATGACAAGATTGTAAGTGATACTGGTGTAATTGATATTTGACTTTACGTTATTCTGTCCTATTCTATCCTATTCCGTCCTATTCTGTCCCTATATCCTTTTCCTCGTTTTTCCGTAGAGATTTTTAGTTTCCTATTCCAAACAACCCATCTAATACTAATGACATTGACGATATAGAAGACACATCCACTCCTCAATACACTCCTCAATACACAGCATGGGATTCTTCTCGGTATCTTCCACTAGATTCATACCCCAAGCCTCTCCACTTTCTAGTTAAATCAATTCAACTTCTGGTTGGATTAATGGCTGTCTTCAGTATTATCCATGTAATGTTTATATTGTCAGAGAAAAGAAACATGAAAGTCGATATGCCTGCTTATATGCTGCCTTCTAAACTGTTGGTGGCCTTCGCATGGACTATGAATTGCATCATAGCAACGAACGAGATCAGAAGACGTGAGAGACTGAGTTACTACGTACAAGGATTATGGTATATATTCTTTGCAATATGGACAGTAGAAACATATCACCGTTTGCGTCACTTTCACAACTGGGCAGGACATGATGTTCCCGACGACTGGCATCAGAACTCTACTCTGATGGCCATATTTTTGCTGCAATACTCCCTCAATGTTATACTAATTTGCTGTGCAGCTTCATTGACTATTGCATGGAGACAATCCGTCGAAAGCATAGGATACGACCCCATCCATGACGAAAACATCGATGAGAGAATAAATGGTATAATAGATGACGAGGCTGCGTTCAACGAAGATACCACTAGAACTGCCGATAGAATGACGACAGACGACGTCCATAGCACTCCATACAACTCTAAATCAGCATCAACGGCTGATGATCCAATATACGCTCCACCATCAACAATCGCTGAGTATTTTAATATATCGAAGAAATTGCTGCCATTTCTATGGCCAAAAGGGAATTGGACATTGCAACTCAAAATCATAGTCTGTGTGATATTACTTGTCCTGGGAAGAATAGCCAACGCGTTACTGCCGTACCAGAATAAAGTACTAGTTGACCAGCTATCAGACAGAGTATTTGCATGGGAATCTATTTTAATTTATGTCGGCTTGAGGTTCCTACAAGGGAGTGTTGGATTGATCGAGACTTTACAATCTTATCTATGGATTGACGTAGGGCAGGTACGTGCATCTTGTTGACATTTCTTGGTGATTTCTGCTTTATTAAATAACTTTTGTTGAATCCCCTTCCTCTCAGTTTACTACTCGTGAGGTTTCTGTAAAGATGTTTGAACATCTTTTAAATCTTTCGCTCAGATTCCACCTTAATCGCAAAACTGGTGAAATACTTCGTGTACAGGGTGAGTGCCCACCCCGCGACAATCTCTATTATTTTGCCCTAATTTTATCGTTAAACGTTTGCGATTTTTCTCTTAAACAGATCGTGGCGTGTCTTCGATTGTGTCCATTCTATCTTCTGTTCTCTTTAATATTATTCCCACCCTAGTTGATATTACAGTCGCCGTCGTCATTTGTACTATTGCCTTTGATATATATTTTGGTCTTATTGTATTCATCACTATGGCTTGCTATATAGTGGCTACTATAGTTATGACTGAATGGAGAACAAAATATAGACGACTGACAAATACTCTGGAAAATACTATGCAGACCAAGGCTGGTTAGTATACAGGTGAAATTGATCGGAAGCAACAGATGGGGGGAAGGGATATAATAATCGAAGTACTATTTGTTTTAGTACAAGTACGGAAGAAGCTCAATTGATGATTTTGTTGTAGTCGATTCACTCTTAAACTACGAAACCGTCAAATATTATGCCGCGGAGCCATTTGAAGGTAATTAATGTAACGGGATATGGAAGTCTTGGATCAGTGCCATGTTCTCTATCCCGTCTATCCCGTGCATACATCCATGCGTTTCTGCGATGTGTTGCATCTCTCGTTCTATTTAGACCAACGTTCTCCTATGCATTCTTTCACCATTTTTGCTTACCGTAAACTCATTGTTCTAATACTTAATTCCTCCAGTTGAACGATATACAGACGCTATCCTGGCTTATCAAGCTGCAGACAAGAAATCTGACATAACAACGTATCTTCTCAATTTAACACAAAACACGGTTATCCAAGTCGGTCTTCTTGCCGGTTGTCTACTCTGTGCTCGTCGCATCGTTCGAGGAGACATGTCGGTCGGAGACTTTGTAATGTACCTCACTTATATACTTCAATTGTACCAGCCATTAAATTGGTTTGGTAATTACTACAGAGCGCTTCAGAAAAATTTCGTAGACATGGAAAAGATGTTGGATTTGTTGCAAGAACCACCAGAAATAAAAGATTTACAACAGGCTGCACCATTGGCAGTAAAGAAAGGAGAAGTGGCGTTTGAAAACGTTAGCTTTTCGTATGATTCCAGAATGCCTCTCTTGAAGAATGTTTCATTTACAATACCTAGTGGATCTACCGTTGCTATTGTTGGACCATCGGGAGGAGGGAAGGTCGGTAACAAGCGTGAAGAATAAATCACACAAGATAATGTCCTGATAACATTTACGTTATTCGATCTTTTGAATTAACAAATCTTCGGTTATAGTCGACTATCTTGCGCCTGCTGTTTCGTTTCTTTGATGTCCAGAGCGGTCGTATTCTCGTAGACGGACAGGATATACGATACGTAAAGCAACGTGACTTGCGGAAAAATATTGGAATCGTACCTCAGGTATTTACGGGCGTTATGGGCGCAATGGGAAGGTCATAATTAATTAGTCATCTATAACTATCTCTCTCCTGTCTCTATAGGATACTATTCTATTTAACGACAATATAAGATATAATGTTAGATATGGTACATTTGATGCAACCGATCGACAAGTAGAGGATGCTGCAAGAGCTGCCCAAATTCACGATAAAATTCTCGGATTTCCTGATGGCTATGACACCAACGTTGGAGAGAGAGGTCTGAGACTGAGTGGAGGCGAGAAGCAGCGTGTAGTGAGTATAATGTAATTTAAATATTTTTACAATTTGCCTAGCAACGCAAATTTTGGAAACTTTGGTTTTTTACTCATATTATACAAACCAATATAGGCTATCGCTAGAACTTTGCTAAAGGTAATTGAACACATAATATAGCGATTACAAATGGTTGTCGGTTACGCGATATAACGACTAATCATATTATTTATAAATAGAATCCTCAGATTGTATTGCTTGACGAAGCGACATCAGCCCTTGACACCAGTACAGAAAGACACATTCAAAAGTCATTACGAAGGATGACTGTCAATAGAACTACGCTAACAATCGGTACGTGAGGAATTTATTTGCACACAGCATACTTACCTGTATGCATGCTTTGCACATAATGATATACGGTTTTGGTATAAGAATGCATACTCACACATATTTCTCGACCTCAGCCCACCGTCTCTCGACAATCGTTCACGCAGATCAGATACTTGTGTTCAGACATGGTGAAATAATAGAACGGGGTTCACATGATGAACTTATGCAAATTGAGAATGGTGTTTATTTCAAACTTTGGAATAAACAACTCAAGCACCACGAAAAACTAAAAAAGGCCAAACGTATAGCTGGCGTTCCCAGTGTGCCTGTTACTGTTAGCACGTCTGCTGCTGCCGAGTCTGATACACTTGGAAAGTTTGTAAGAACGGACAGAGATGCAGTTAACTTGCCTAGAATATTGAACAGAAATGCATTGAGAAGCGTTGGCGTGACTGGAGTGCCTGGAGTGCCTGGATTCATGACTGAGGATGGGGATGACGGAGACGATGAGCGACAAGCTGGGAGCACATCATACAATGAGAGAACTGATGGAGAGACAGACCAAGAGGCAGGCAGTGGTAATAGATGAAGAATGGTCATCTGCTGAACATTGAGCAATGAGATGTTTAGGTGATCAATTAATATGCTAGCCAAACCCACTTGATATCAACAAGGGACGGAAAGCGCAAGTAAAAATAAAAGAATAGAATGACAATTTCGCACATTTCACCTTTTGTCAAATTTTCACATGATAAGATTGATCACAATTTTTTTTTTTTTTTTCGCACTTGATCAAGAATTGATCCCGGATACTTTCGTTATCCATCTCTTTTCCTTTTCCTTCTCTTTCATGTTTTCTATCCGTTTCTTCTCCTGAGCAAGAAACAGATCGTGACCATATACGGAAGAAAATTGATATTCATTAAAATATTACGTTGTTGCTTCTGACATTGTAGCAGCTCTTTTTTCCCACAAGGAGACAAAAGGCGGAGACTGACTTTAAAAAAAAAAAAAAAAAAAGAGAAAGAGATAGAGAAAAAAGTAGACACGTGATGGTATACGAACTGTTTAACTTTACTATCACTATTTACACAAAGTTCATTTCGCCAGACGTTTTTTAATTAAACTAAGCAGGGGTGGGAACACCAGTTTTTTTCGACTAAATTTGGATCGAAAACCAAGACAATTTTGTTGATACGCATGACATAGTTTCAATACGTCGTATAATAGCTAATATTATCATTAACTTTTTCTTCTCCCATATGTCCCACTCTGTTAAGACAATAACGAAGGAACAACATTGTAAATATAATGCATTATTCACCGAGATTAAGGTTTTTGTTTACGCGAACAATGGACAGGATGGTAAGAATGAAGAATTCTCGTTGGGGAAAAGAAGAATTTGACTTTTTTTTTTTTTCATTCTGTTGATTATTTTTTTTTTATTATGTCCTTTGACTACCAAATTTGAGTTCAGATTGATAAATCCCAAAACTTTATACGACGTTGTGGCGTCTTTAAGGTTACGCTAAAGACAAACGGGAACACGTTCAACTCGTACCATTATGACACAATAATATTAGCATCATCACCCCACTCATTCTCTTTCCATATTTAATCCCATCGGGTAACATACAGGTTAGGGATTGTAATCAGCATATGACTTTTTAGAAGCTTGTCGATTCACACATTCCATTACAGCTTCCTATTCACACCTCAAAGGGCTTATATTGATCCACATATTGCATGTGCTCAGCTTACTCACCCAAATTTCATGTTACGTCCCGCCCTTTCCCCGCATAAACTATGGCCGTAAATCTCGTAGCAACTGTAACAACTGTAACAACTGCCCTACTACTACACAAATCCCCAATTCTCGGACATGCATCTAAGCCACCAATGGTGATGACTGTGGAGAAAAAGGCATTAAAACAGGACATCACGCATAATATGACACTGAGCAGTTTTTCACTCAAATATTGTATATATCTTCTTTGTTTGATTGAGCAAATCTCCGATAAACTTTGTATCTCTTAATATGTTACATTACTTAGCTTACAACCAGTTACGAGAGAGGTTCAATGTAAGTTCCACACAATTATGTACGACACTAATGCTTTAGTTGGATTTGGTTCTCTTTCTTCTTTTCTTCTCTTGCTGAAAGAAAATTTTTTTATGAAAAAAAGAGTACATACATATACAGTACATACATATACAGTACATACAGATATACATACAGATATACATACAGATATACATACATACATACATTATACATACATTATACATACATTATACATACATACATACATTATACATATGTTTATTACTTTATTACATTCATGCATTGTTACATTGTTACATTGTGGCTATCATTCTTTTTGGGATCTGCAAGAAATCATCTTCTTGATTTTTCATGTCTTATCGTAAATTCTCTCTTTGGGGGGAAAAACCCAGACATCGAACGAAAACGGATAGTGGCGTTAAACTGTCAGACGCATGACTAGAGGATTACCATTAATATAATTGGCCGATTATGCTGCAGTAATACAATCATAATGTTATATGGAAATCCAGCTATCTATCGATGTCAAACATAAAAAAAAAAAAAAAGATGCAGACCACATCATCTAGCACTATAGTACAGCGGTCGTATTGTACAAATAACTTTGTTGGATTCTTTCTTTCTTTCCCTCCCCTCACTTGTTATTGTTATGTTCCAGGGTCAAGGAGTAGATTAGTACGTAATATGATTGTAATCCTATTTTTAGAATAACGAATTTGCTTTTAGAGGCTAAACTCGATTACATCGAGATATATATCTCGGTCTTGCTCGGTCTTTGTTCGTTTGAATAGCTCCTTTTTAATTAGTGATACGATAAGATGTAGCGATAGATAAGATATTTGACAATCTCTGTATTAAATCAAATACCGATATCAATCTAAATAACCCACCGCTACAGACAATAACCAACCTGACTTCCACGTTTCTTACGCTACTATCCATATTCGTCTCATAAGAAATATATAATCACTCCCTTGTCCCTAGCTATTCTCATTCTATTGATGATATCATCACTGTATTTGTTGATTTCTTGTGTATTGTTTACTCAAAATTGTTGTTACATAATGTACTGTGTGCCTCACTCTCATGTGCATTTTGTACGTACTATGACATAAACAGTAATTATCTTGGTACATAATAAAAGAGAATATCGAAACGTTTAAAAAAAAGCTACATGTTAGTCGAGCCTGGTAAACGTTTACAAATTTACATAATGCGACATACAAGGAGACTACATATACACACGTACATACATACATACATACACACACACACACACACACACACACACACACACACACACAACATATATACATATATATACAAATAATATAACCTCTTTCTCTCTTTCTCTCTTTCTCTCTTTCTCTCTTTCTCTCTTTCTCTCTTTCTCCCCTTCTCCTCTCTCTCTTCCGCATATAATTAGGTACTACATACATGCATTGTTGGATTCATGGATTATTCGAGATTTTGCGATAGAATCCGTATTCTGCCCATCATGATATTCCTGATTGGCAAAGTTCCATTTGCATTATCAGAGTTGATCACTCTTATCGGACGAATAGATTGCAAAAACACTGTGCTTTGTTCCTAAAGGGAGAGTGAGAAACGTGTGAAGATGCAAGGGAGAATCAGGTGGACTGGAGATGGCTCAATAAATGAGTCTAGTTGGGTAAACATATTAATATCGGTATCAGTTCAGTTATTTACATTTATACTATTGCTACTATAAATGATACGTATCACTTGGTACCACTTTGGTGGATTTGCACTTATCTTCAACGACACATATCCACATGGAAATACATAAAACGTTAACGTAAAACGTGAACTCGGGAGACACAGTAACCTTTGGTGCGAGACCTCCTTAATGACGCTAATATCGATGAAAGAGGTAAGACCAGTCCCGTTAACACTCGATTGTTAACATGTCGATACATCAGGGTAACCTCAGTATGTTAACAGTCAAGCCTCTCTGCCTGGCATCCTTTTTATGACTAATTGGCTATGTGCACTAAAATTTTTTATCTTCACACGATTCGAGTCGTATTTGCTTGCATTTGCAATCACGTTCAATTGTTTGCAATTAACAAAGCCATTTTGAATACTGTGAGAGAGAATGCCGCTTGATAGACATCCATAGATGCCATTATAGAGTGGACCGATAACAGCAATTCCTCAGTTCGCGTATTCACGGAATATGATTGGTATTCTGCACTCGCGGATAGCTTCATTACTGTAATGGATTTATTATAGAAAGAGAAATGGGACAACTTACGTATATTGTTCGACCATACTAGTACACATATTACACAATTCAACAAGTCAGTTATTATAGGAATGTACTGATATTGATGTTCAATCTGCAGCCACATTTTGAGGAGAATTTTTCATAGTTACCATAAATATTACATACATCAGCACATCAGTACATACTGTACATACTGTACACATTGTGTATATCGAATATGGCGTATCTCAAATAATTTATACATATGACGTAGATTATACAGTGGTAACTTTAAAACCGTTTGAATAGTTTATGTAAGTATTGATTGCCATCTGATTATTCCATTTCTATTGTTATTATGTAATACCATCTGTATAACTCGGTGTATTCAATATAACGCAAATCATGTCATTCGTTACTCTATAATATCTCCCATCTGAAAATATACACTGTTACTTAGCAAACAGGTTTTATAGAATTCTCCTATTTTACAGGCGACGAAAGGGACGGGGGATGGAAGTAGTACTAGAGTGGGTGGAAGGGAGGACAGACATATAAAAAGTTCGCGGATGTCCATTCCTCCTCCACAACCCATTAATGTTTCACTTTTTCCTTGATGACCATCTCTTGTACATAAATTTGTATAGTTTGACATTCCCTAACGATTATCTAGCAAACAATCACGATACCACAAAAACTGTTCAATATATACCAAAGCAAACACCAAAGCAAAAATAGCACCATAGCCAACTCTTTCAATTCAAAGACTATTATTCATCGATAAAGCATTAAACACCCAATATTCCATAGTAATTTTAATGATCATTATGGCTCCTCCTCCTCCCAAAAACATATCAAAGTCAAAACTTACCATTGACTTGTCAACTATACCTTCCATTTCAAACTCTCCTAGCGGTCCACTTTCTCCAACATACAGTGGACTATCCTCTCCCGCATTATCTGGTTCGTGGGTTAGTAGCAGGTCTAATGCAGAGCTTACTGCTGCTTTGAAAGATGCGTATACCAAGATCAAAGAGAAGGACAGAGGTAAGTAAGCACAACCTCCGAGATAAAAAGATCAAACTACAAGATGCGTTGATTATCGGCGTAAAATTGGAGATTTAACAATAAATCTATAATATCTATCTAACTTGTTGTTGAATAGTTTTATTTACCTACTAAATAACTTTGCCCCTTTCAAATCCTATCAGATCTCATGCTGGCCGCCGAAATCGGTAAAAGCCTTTTGGATAATAATACACTTTTGAAGCAGCATTGTGAAGCATTAGTACAGGAAGTAAAGAAACTGCGAAAACAAACGAAGGGCATATCGTCCACCATGAATACTGCAGATAAAACCAGCATAACCAGAATACCGCCCCCCAATGGATCAACCTTCGAAGACGATCTACTGAACTTTGATGACAGCGATGATGCAGACTCTGTCACCTCCAACTTGAGCGAAGCATCGGATCAAATCTTACTATCTCACCCTCCCATGCGAATGGGAATGCCACACAAAGAATACGAAATCATAAGGCAGTTGGAACTCAATAATACCGAATTACACGCTAAATTGGACAATATGGTGAACGAAGCACAAGAAACCGACAGGCTTAATAAATCCAAGCAACGTAAACTAGAGAGTGAAGTAGAGAAACTCCAAGCCGCATATTCACAGGCAACCCAAAAGATTGAAGATCTCGAAGCAGAGAAGGCTCACATGTCGCAACAATACAAAACAAAGTTCCAAGAACTACGTAATCGGAAAAAACCCACGGACGATGAGGAAGACGTACAATTGCTGTACAAGAAAATCGACGAGCTCGACGAACAGAACACCATCCTCGAAAAATCAAAAGCAGAAACAGACTCACGGTTGAGAAGGGTATTACAGGATCTAGACATTCTTCGTGAACGATGTGCTCATCTGGAGGAGATATCTAGTGACTTTGATAAACTTCAAGGCGATTATGCCGAAAAACAGAACGAGATTTCTGGACTCAGGACGATGCTTGAAACCGAGAGAATCGTTGGTCTGGGCATGAAGTCAGCAACGCATACGAGAACAAATAGTTTTACTGATGCAACACTGGGAGGAAGACGATTATCCGATCCGGATGCCATGCATGCTGCGCGAATTCAGAAGAGTACTCTGTTGGAGGAACTCGAAGATGAGTGGTTCCGCGAATTGGCAGAATTCAAGAGAGAGCGAAAGAGATCTTCCAATTCAATCGAGTCACCGCTGTTCTCACCAATTGCGTCAGAGGCTGATTTCCGGGAATTCTACCTGAGAAACAGAGACCTACTCGACGACGACGATAAATCTGCAATTGATTATTTATCAGATGATGAATTTTCATACGTTTATCCGGATTACGAGGAAGAGCTTGAAGCCTTGAGGTTAAAACGAGAATGGTTCTGGAGGCGATGGGCAAGAGCAGTGTTAAATCTTGTTACGTGGTTTTGGAGATGGTGTCGATTCTTGGCGTTATTGTTTGCTGCTGTATTGTTAGCAGTGTGGCGTGGTCCTGATGAACTATTATCATTTGATATGTGAAGCCGACTGTGTTAAGCACTTTTTTTGCCTTCTTTTAAGTATGACAAAATGTTTTTATGTAATCAAAAAAATTATTCAATCTGAGAACTATTTTGGATTGGAAATTAAAGAAAAAAAAAGAAAAGCAAAGAAAAAAAAGATTTTTTATAAATTACCATCTTCTTTTTTCTTCCTTTACGCTATTTCCTCTATTATTTTTACGCTTTATTCTCTCTATACCTAAATTAGAATATATGAAGATGATATATGTAAGCAAGTTCATCATTACATTAACCTACGTTTCAACATTGAGGGAAAAAACCTAAATGACGTTATTTATGTCATCAATATAGTGAGTCTTTCATTCACGAAAAAGAAGAAAAAGCTTGTCTTTTTTCTTCCCCTCTTTTTTTTTGTAAATGTCTCCCGGGTGAATAAAGACATATTCCCCTGTTGTATTATATACTTTTTTTGCTTTCGTCCTGTTTTGGTCGTAGATCAAAATAAAATAACTTTGAAATGATAGTCTGCTTCTCTTAATGACGAGTCAACGATGTGATACCCGTTGACTGATATGAGATGAACGTGTTTTCTCGGAACTGGCGTCATACTGAGATGGTTTATTCTTTACGCATGTGCGCGAAGTCACGGGAACGTTCAAACACAACCCGTTATCTCTCAGTTGATAGATGGTAAAGACAACAATGATAATTTCCACTTTGATCAAACAAACGAAAATTTTCAAGTGGTACAATGCTATAAATAACTGTTCTATGAGAATGTGAGAGGTAACATCTCTGTTCGCTCGGCGATAACTTACAATCTGCTTTTAGCGCATGAATTAGAAGTTTTTCAATCCCCTTTTCACATTCTCTCTCACGTCCATCTGGAATTGACGATTTATCTCTCTCTACTTACGTGAATTACGTAAAGGTCGAAAGCGCTAATCATAATGATTAGTAAGTTGTAGCCAGGTCTGGATCAAACTCTTGTGAACGCTCACATGACTTTCTTCATAATATTTGGCGTATATGGACTGGCGTAAAGATGTATTCATTCATAAACACTTCTGTATTTGATCGTTACTGTAGGTCTATTAATTACTTGATACCCAACACTCTCCCATTTCATTCACATACCCTCGTAAATGTCAGATTTCTTATTGAACGATTTATGTAATGACTATGCTGAATTGCTCAAATGCGAAGATGATTACGACGTTATCATCAAGGTGGGAAAGGCTCCCGATTTCGACGAGTTTCGCGCACATGCAAATATAATCAAAGCAAGGTCAGGATACTTTAGAACGAATCTGGCAAAGGATAGAGCCAGGAAAGAGGGCGGTTGCTATATAATTGCGATACCAACTATGACACCAAAAAACTTTGGGGCATTATTACGGTCTGACTATGTGACAGCATCGATCAGTTTTATTGTATTTCTCAACTGTGCAACTGACTAGTTTTTCGTGACATCATAAAGATACACATACGCTGGAGTAATAGACCTTTCGACACAACGTGATTCAGACGCACTTCAATTGCTCACTTCTGCGGAAAAACTGGAATTAAAAGCACTAGTTAGCTTTTGTCAGGATCACTTGATCACTAATTGTGCTGAATGGCTTACGTCTAATCTGATGGACATCCTTCGGCTTGTCTCCCATTATCAGTCATTTGGAAAGTTAAAAAACTTTTGTCTGCAGAAAGCTGTCGAGAATCCAGCCTCGGTATTTTATTCCGATAAACTGCCAACACTGGATGAATCTATTTTCGGAGAGTTGATTGAGCGGAATGATCTTGGAGTGGAAGAGATCGATCTATGGCTACAAGTGATAAGATGGGGAACGTCGAAGGTACTGAATTTGAACAATAAGGACATGTCTGAATGGAGCCGTAATGATTTTGCTGAATTAGAAAAAGTTCTTCATAATTTAATTCCCAAGATCAGATTCTTCGATATATCATCTCAAGACTATTATGATAAAGTGCGGCCATATAAGAAGATACTTTCCAAGGATATCAAGGAACAGCTATTGCATCACTATCTTAAACGAGATTCGATACAACCATCCAATGGTTCTCGTGGATCGTCATCCATTATAACATCTATGCTTATTACTCATGCAAATGCTGCATTGATAGCCGAATGGATCGATGGGAGTAACTCTTATGAAGTGCCGGAAAGATCAAAACGTCGATACAAGCTATTGTATAGGGGTTCTAGAGATGGGTTCTCGGCCGAATGTTTTCACGAAAAATGTGATAATCATCCTGGGACAATTGTATTGATCAAGCCAAGTGATAACAATAAAATTATACTAGGCGGATATAATCCCAACACATGGAACAATTATATTTTATCATCTAGCCAGTATTACAATAGTAACCAGACATACCAGTATTCTAATGCGACCTTTATATTCTCAATCAGTGTTGATGCAAACGACAGTAATGCAACGCAGCTATCTAGGGTGCACGTGGGTAATCAAGCGATTGGGTGCGGAACTAGTTGGGGTCCATACTTTTACGACGATTTGATGACTTCTGACGATTGCAATTCAAACTCGGACAGTTGGTATCAACATACGTTTTATAAGTGTGACTTGCTGAAGCGCGACGTAGCGGAACCAAAAAGGAGATGGAATTTTAGAGTGGAGGAATATGAAGTATTTCATGTATTAAATGCGGTGACCGAAGATTCAATCGGTCGTGCGTTTGCCCAGCGATTCACGTGGCCATCGTTGAACAGTTGAATAAACATCCATGTCGCGGAAAGACAAATAGTGTTAATATTAATAGGCCATATAGCAATAAATCCGGCCGGCTAAAAGGGACCAATCTAACGTCAGCTCATACTCACATAATAAGGAGGATTGTTTTTTTATTTAGTTCGATCTACCGTAATGCTGTCAGAATTTCTCATTTTCGCTGGTTTCGTCTTGTAATAAGCAGATCTACATAGATATCACTTAGCAATCAAATGTGATTAGTCTCCCTCGTTAATCTACGGCAACGCTTTTATACACATTAGGGCCCGCGTTTTGATAGGACTCATAAATGTGCGGTAAAGCATAATCAGGGCGTACATTTGCATTGCCTAATAATAATTTGGCGTAATATCCGGTTATCTATTTCGACGAACGATCTGTCTCAATGAAATATGCCACTACATTTTTAATAAATCTTCAAATGCACGTAGTTTAAACAAGACTTTTCAATTTGCTCACTTGTTCAACTTTGCATCTTAGCAACCGCAGAAATAGTGTCCTTTATTATGCAGAACTTGAGCCGTATGCAATTAAATCAAGAATGCCAGATCACCTTGCTAGATGCTCGTCAAAAATATATTAAGTTATATACAAATCGCACTAACGATTAATTTAAGTGTTCAGATTTCTACTTCAACAAAGTTGGGTTCCATCTACAAACATTCATTCCCCCGCCTTTTCTACATGTACCTCACCCATCCTTCTCTTCGCTTCTCTTACACCACAATAAAACCACCATTCATCCAACCTTTCGTCATTTCCACGATTTGTATGTCGTCTTAAGACACTGCGTAACGATTTTATCCACACAATCTTGTCCTTTCCATTTGATGCAGAGAGTAGAAACGTCGTCTTTCCCGTATGCACAGATGTGACTTCAAACATACCATCTGCAAAAAGACATGGTAGCATTAGAGACCAGTCAACCCATATGGAGCAATCAGGCCTAACATCGCTAGTATTAGTCAATAACACACAATTAGTATAGATCCATACCCGAATTTTCAGAAATATTCGTGATTCTTGCCGGCGGAATTATTAATTTGTACTGTCCATTCTTTTCACGCGTCCATAGAACAATATCTGAGAATAGGAATACATAAAGCCGAATTTTCTGTGGCTCGGCATTTTGTTCGGGATTGTAGACTCCTGGTGATTCAGGAATTATCACTCCGCATAAATAACCCTCATGTATAAGCTCTCTTCCTGGTTTTAGCAGGTTAAAACTCTAGACAGCATGATCATGTGAACAAGATGGTTAAGAACCAAATCATTATCGTATATTAATACAAAAACCAATTTGCTCTATCTTACAAGAGGTATCTTGATTAGACTCTGGAGCTCAATAACACGTCCGTGACTCTCCTCTTTACGTTTAGCATCCTCTATTTTGCGAATGAATGCGTCCATGCTCTTATAAAGTTTGTGGGTCGGACAAAAATCCGAATGGAGTTGCGGAGTCGCATCGAGTAAACTCTGCAACAAAACGTCCATGTTAGTAGTAGCACTATCTATAATAGCTCGCATGGCAAGTACACACACATACACATATAGATACAATAACTCTCCGTTACCTTAAATAGTAAAGGATATTTCGCCAATCTTTGGACAGGTGCTATAAGAAAAGCTTGCAACGGCAGCTTTCTGCAAGTGGGCAATTGTTCTTGTTGCTAGATGTTTGTTAATATAATATGTTACTTTTTGATGGTTTGGCCCACAACTGATAATATTTGTAATTAGACCCTACTTTTACAAAATGTCCATAGTCATTCTCTTCGTTAACTGCCTTTTCAAGCTGCTGCGTTGCTGCTGTATAGTTCACCAAGTATGATTCATAGATATCGAACCGATCAACCTGTATGCAACCGATCAAATATCATATCAATGAATAGATAGTTGATTCAGATTATTGATTATTATATTTAGCTTTACTTACAAATGGTAAAAGTACATCCGATACGGCTGTGACACATGGTTGCTGTTTCATCTGCCGCGACTGCAGACACTGACAACCAAATCAGGGCAATAAGATTGCGATCGTTCACATTAGCGTTATCTTCAGCCACAATGCTTCTTGTTTCAGTCACAATTCCCGTTTTCCTCTTAACAATCCCACTTATTATAAAATGAAAATTATTCCTCTCACCATAAGAATATTGTCATGTAATCTTATCATATCTTCGATATTGCTGAATAGGCGTACCAATTGTTCACACGGTCTTATTCCTTTCTGAAGAGCCTGCTTGCAGAACGACTACAGAAGTTCGGTTGCTCAGTGATGCTGCTACCAAATATAAGACTAACAGTTTGACATCTTACATCTACACCCAATCTGGGATGGATTCAATTGCGTGCAGCATGCCCCAACTCCCTTCCAACTTTCATTCCCAACTTTCATTACATTACTTACTCGATGTACGAACTTCAGATCAGCGAGATAGTCGGCTTCTGTAATAATCAGTTCATTTATTAATTCTTGCCTTGTGATTTCTTTTGGTGTCAAATTGAGGCTAATTAGTTCTGTTGGGGTTATTCGATCTCGCCATTTGGATTTGAGAGCAGGAGAGGGAAAGGTATGATGAAAGCGAAGAGTCGAAAGAATTATTTGATCAGGCATTCAATCAAAACGACACTTCGAGAAAAGCTGGATATGCTATTGAATAAGTGTTTCATTAGACTCGCTGAGTCTCGACCGATATTAATAGTAGTACATTTAGGATTGAGTAAGGTTGGATGCATATAGCAACACGACAGAGCATGCCCCTGAGAATTAAATATTTATGTCATGTGATCTTGATCACAAGTTTTATATCAAAAGCTCCTGCGAACTATGTTATATTACAGAAATATGTCACCTACCAATATCTTGGATGATGTGAACC
>CAJVPI010000825.1:0-21071 GCA_910592345.1 Paraglomus brasilianum
TACATATGGACAATAGAGATTTTCGAAAATAAAGATTTTTCATATGTTTTACTAGTAAAATTTCGTCTCGTACTTATACTTTTGTCAGGGGGGTGTACACATATTCTCTACGTTCAATATTGACTGCACGAAGATTAAAACATTTCCGTACTCGTTGAAGTAGTAATCCCAGATTTTAGTATGTAATGCGTTGACAGATTCATTCTTAGAAATAGAAATTCCATTCGGCGTACTTCGATACCCAAAAAATGTGCCAGTAGGAATGACAAGAAATATGAGGTGGATATTATCTTTAACCATTTTCTGTCAAATATAGAGATCTCATTATTTAGAATTTCATTAATGTTTTTACGGCAAGACAAGCAAATAAACGTACCTTTTTCTTTTGGATATGAGCAATAATGGTGCATGTAGTATAGTTTTAAGTATTTATATACCTATTGAGTTGTGAACTCCACCGTAAATTACTAATTTAGAGCATTGTATGCAATTTATCTAAAATTAACATATTCTTATTTTTGCGATTGGTTAGTTACATGAAATCTATATCCGGTAAACAGTTACTTACCTAGCTAAGCTACTTCCGTACGCAGATCGAAGGTGAAATTATTAATTAATTGGGTTAGTTAGAAGATCGATTGATTATTTGAATTGGTCCACTATTCACACTATTCACGGAGGTGAATACCCACATTTGGAATTATTATCGGAGATGGTGATATTAATACTAACTTCATATTTCATTGTATTGTAGTAAAAATTGACGTAAAGCGCGGGGGGTACCCATGACTCTTTGAGTCGTCACTATAGGCCTGCTTTTGCAATAAAAGTTCTGGTAATTCCTCGTCCTTTCCCGCCCAAGTCTATAAATAAATTCTGATCTGTAATTTTTTATATAAAAAGGCGGAGAAAAAAATACCCGAGACCCCCTTTACTCCTTCGTTGTAATAATTAACGATTTAGGGGAAAAAACATTTAACAAGTTTTAATAAATCTTACCCACGATAAATAAAATGCTGCTGCTCCTGTGTCCCAATATCATTGTTACTCAAACCCAAAGAAGTCAGAGAAGAATTTGATTCTAGAGCTTTTGCCAAAACTGCTGCTCCTGTGTCTTTAATATTATTTTCACTTAAATCTAAAAAAGTCAGAAAAGAATTTGGTTCCAGAGCATTTGCTAAATGTGCATAATGTAAATGAGTGAGATTAATCTCTTCAGCTGTTGGTGGAGTGAATGACACACCATAGTCAGTTGGAATCAGTTGCCATAGTTATAGTGTTGAGTTATTCCAGTGAAATTGACATATCATAACAGAAACGAATAGCTGGTTTCGTTCCATGTCTGCTCGTTTTAAGTTTGTAATTCAATAAATTCTTATTCTATGAACGGCGGAAATGATCACCTGATTAAAGTTCTAAATTATAAAAAAAAATGATCACCTGTAGATTATTTCGTCCGAATTAGCTTATTTTTATTGGATAATTCATATTGCAGTAGTTAGAAATTAGTGATAAAAACGACCTCTGCTCAGAGCTGAGATCTCACTGGAAGAATTCATGTTCACAAAAATGAGTTCTAACCCTTGTTCTGAAACAATACCTGATTACCGAACCGTCCCTAATACTAATACTAATTGTAAATACCCTGCATTAACGAAAATCGACGATCGACATCGATATTCCCATTATTGAAATTGATTCGTTCGAATGAAGGATAATAAATGCAATTTCTGAAATCTCCTAACCTCTCATAACGAAAGTGGTGAAGAAATCATACGTTTTATACATCGTTACACTCACTGAGAAGAATTGTGTTTAACGTACAACGGAGCGACATAGTTTGCTAATAAGGTTTACAATTAATAAAGCAGAGCAATACTATTCGCTGAGAAGACCGACGTTCAAACAAGAGTTAAAGATGTCGCGTTAATATTATTATTGTGTCAAAACAAGAACAAGGCGCATCTTTCCGTCTGCTCGTAACGTATTGGTTTGACTATGTGTTCCTTTGTGGCGAACATTTAGTAACTTTCTTAACCAACATGAAGAAGGCTAATACCGATGGTGTTAAGTGAAAGAGAGTTAGTGTTTATCATTATCTCTAGTGCGTATAGAAAGACGTATTATGGTCTGGCAACAAAACAATTTATCGTTCGCCGGAGTTTATCTCACTCAACATATCGAAGAAGTAACTCAACCTATGAGTATGGATAACGTCTCGCCTGGGTACGACTCACGTTGGGTGAATGGGAATATTTCTTACGGGATATTCGACTGTTAATCAACCATTGAGAATTATTATTGCTGGATAATTCACTGAAACTTCGATATCATTAGTTAGCCTATGACAATGTTATAATTTTACGAGTTACTTGTATTTCGTTGCAAATAAGTTAAGTTAATACTTAAATCGCTGAACTAAGAAAGTTCGATATGACGCCAAGATAACACTATGCTCGTTGCGTTAAACTTTCCTGAATTTTAGAAGAAATACGTAGAGTCGGGATATTTGTCTAGACATGTGGTTATCGTGATGACTTTTATGCTGTTTTCCGCTATCGAAAAGTGCAATGTCGAGTAATTTAATTGGCCGTTTGGGTATTTCGCTACATCCTGAACTATTGCACCAGGATTTCGCAATTTTTTCTTCCCATTTATTAATTTTTTTGTCGCCGAATGTCAGCAAGTCCGTGTCCTCTTTTGGTGTGTTAAAATGCTCTATCATCCACTGTGCTACACAATTTTAATTTTCCGTCTTTCGTAGGCGTGCAATCTATATACCATTACCCTCAATATCCCCATGATAATCCTTTCTAATCAGAAATCTTGCGTCTATTCCTACCCACAATCCTAGTTTTGTCTTTTTTGTTATTATAATATTTGAATGTATTTACTGCCTGCCTTTCTTGATTCATGGATAGGCACATATTTATCGCGGATTTTGAAACCATAGCTTTTCGCTCCGTTAGGAAGTATTTTCGCGTCGGCATTAATCAATTTTACCCTTATCAGATATTCCCCA
The DNA here is from genome assembly GCA_910592345.1 of Paraglomus brasilianum. Taxonomy (NCBI): domain Eukaryota; kingdom Fungi; phylum Glomeromycota; class Glomeromycetes; order Paraglomerales; family Paraglomeraceae; genus Paraglomus; species Paraglomus brasilianum. The sequence goes on from CAJVPI010000825.1 coordinate 3,023, forward strand.
CTATTAATTACATCCAATATTTCTTTGGCCCGCTCTTCCGTCATTCCAGCATCCTTTAATGATAACATCGTTATAGTTTTGGTAAAGTACCTTATGCTTTCCAGAATTCTTTCCATGCTTCCAACTGAACCGCCTTTTATCATGCACTCAAGAATGGCTTCATTTATTACATCCTCTTGCCTATCCCATTTCCCCATCATGTGTTTTATATTATATACTATTTACCAGATTTATTGTTCAAAAAAATATTTATTTCAATAACGACCTTGGTGTAATTTTAGTAGTTCAATCTTCCCGTGTTTTTTATTGTATACTATTTACCGAATCTTTTGTTCAAATAAAAAATTTTATTTCGGCGGGGATTACGTGATGCAGTTCTATTCCCGCAAGCTCGGAATGAGAGTACCAGAGGTACTTGCCATGACGACGAGTTTTATCCAACACTAGGTTTGTCAAACAAAAATGTATATGACGGCGGTCTTAAATAAAAACATACTTCTAATTTTCGCAATGCATAGATAAGCGTGTAAATTTTTGCCACTGAATAAATGGATGCGTTGACTGATATATTTACTCATATTTGATCACACAATTCAATCAACATGTATTTAACGAGATACAATAACTGCGTTACCAAAAAGTAATAATATCCCAGGCAAGAAATGATAATGTCTATAGTTTTCTCCTCTGTCTTGTGATTTTGGACCACGTGTTTGGTGGTTATTCGCGGGGTAGGGTAAAAGTTTCGTTTTTTGACAAGTTCCCGTTTTTTCCGCAGTAAAGTCACGTTTTTGGTAAGAAATATATCTATCGTAATATAATGATCTTTTGTTGCCGCCAAAAATACTCTGACATTTCTATTACAGATACCGTACCAAATTGATTCAGCGTAAGAATGACGTTTATCAATACTACACTGCCCAATTTACAGGCCAAAAAATAAGACATTTGCTAAATATACTCTGTTGCAATTGGCCAAGCTCAAAATAAAAACGATACAATGAATATGTGCTAAATCTAGCTAGTGTATCTCTAGCAACCTTAAGTGTGCCGTAATAATAGTAATAGTGGGATTTCGGTACTATACGGTAATGGTGCTAATACACATATGACTACGGGTTGCAATGACTGAATCTTGATACCTTTCAAGTGACCATTCTGACCCCCCTTCCTCACTCGTTGCCAGTACAATTAACACCAATTCTATCATTGATTTATACGAGGTTCAACAAGCGGTTTTACAACAGCGAAGTGAATTATATTCATCGTTTTACATGGTCCGTGATATAAACAATTGATTTACACGATGCAGTACTTCAGTATTTGTCCTACCATTAAACGATAATGTGTTTGTAACAATGTAGGGAGATTGCCAAACTTTCATACAGAGTCAGCGAATTGCACGAAGAGAAGAGCACGTCAATAGCTTTACCCCCCAAAGCAACTTAATTAGGCTGCATTTTGCTCCGCCATTTATAATAGTGCGATTATTCTAATTAGAATTTACTGCAATGAATTGCTCTTCATGTGGTTTGGAATAGTGATTGCATGCCGGATATTAACATTGAGCACTAGGTAATAATTATACAGTTATACGAACTATTAGATTATCATCATTAATCTGTGGCCCGCAAATGAATAGTTAAGTTTATTAATATTAAGCTCACCCAACGTGCCCCCCCCCCCACTTGTTTTGGAGTCGGAACCCAACAATAACAAGCTTAATTTAATATTAATTGGTTTCACAACCTGCCAGTGCAACGACGTAGAGGTCTTGTGACATTCTGTCGGTGAAAAGTTGGTCCTTGCAATTATGTAAAAACAAGATTATCGTATCTTATGTGGTCGTCCATCAATGAATAGTAGTCAGTTTTTTGGTTGACAATCTGTTACACTAGCAGATACAACGATAGTGATAGTGGATGCTTTCGAAGTATTGCAACAAGAAGGGGTTGCCGTTTTTGTAATTGGACATACCATTCTCGGAAAACTGTATCCAAATTTATTTGTTTGCGCTAGCAAGCAATTAGATACAGCAGATCTGTAATGGCTTGTGCATTCTGTTTCCCAAGCCCACTAGATTGAGGATATGCGGGCTGAAGCAACTCGAAAAAAGAAGGGGAGCCAAACTTCATTCACGATGAAATAGAACGTTCGAAAATGAATTTTGGTCAATAGCAGCATTTCAAAAAGCAAGCAGCCTGGCCAAATCAAGCGTTTGTGATATAATATAATTCATATGAACGAACGCTCACAGTTAATTTGAACGTTTATATTGGGTTTGACTTTTTCATAATAAATATCGCATCCATATTAATAGATGATTGCCATGTTTATTTAGGGAGTTCAATCCATTCTGGGGGCCATAACAGTGATCTAAATTAAACTCACACAGATTGATTGGAGACAGAAACAGAGTCTGCATTCAAACGTTCTAATTAGAACGTTCTAAATGCACCTCGTGAATATAGACTTTTTAGAATGTTGATTTTCGTCAGTGTCACATGTATGGTATATTCCCCGTACTTTACCTCTCGAGAACTTTTCTTTGTAGAACTCGAAAAACGAAGAGCCCGTGACATCGGGCCGCAGCATTCTTGGTTTACCATTGATAATCCTCATGGCGATTAACATGATTTACACGGTTAGCAACAATGATTCTTGGCATTGTCGATAGCCGTGAGAAAATATCTTATGTAATAAACATTATGATGGAATTAGAAAGCGCAATATCAGCGCTAAGAAAATAATGTTGCCTTTTTCAGCGTCATAGGTTTGGGCTGTGAAAATGAATGCATGAATATCAATGTCCTTCCCTAATGAACTTCCAAAAATTGATTGGAGATTTCTCATGGGCTGATTAATCTAATACGACATTCATTGGGCTAAAAAATGTAGCGCCTAATCATAATTGACAAAGATCATGAGGGTGGGGTGAATGTGGGGACGGCATCGATCGCGTATGCTATTCAGTTTGATGTAGTTAAAGATTGTCTGGTTGCTATTAACTGATACATAATTAGTCCGTCAGTAAGGCGTACATTGGCTTGCTTGTTATTGTTATTGTTGTTGCTGTTGTTGTTGTTATTGTTATATGCATCCTCTTATTAAAAAGGAGTACCCGACATTCTTGTGCAACGAGAATACGCAATCTGTATGACGGAACTGTTATTAACGGAACTTCGCTATCCTTGTTGTTATACATTGGGAGGGTCTGGAAATACTCGGAATTGACTAAAACAAAGCGAACAGGCATGTCTGCATAGCTAGATACGGAATATACGAAACAAAGCGAATAGGCATGTCTGCATAGTAATAGCTAGATACGGAATATACGAACGCTGTCTTTTAGCATTGTCGTCTCACACAATGTGATTGTCCAGCATGTAACAGGGGCCTTACGTCATAAATTTATGCTGTGCATGTTGTCATTGCGCATTGCACATTGTTTGCCACCAGACCTTATAATCATAGTTCCCCGAGCATTGTCCCACGGCCTGGGTCTTTCGGAAATGAGTAGTTCAATAGTCCCCGTTTTTGATCCCAAAATAGTCAGCCACAAAATATATACAGACCGTGTGAATTTGGTGTAACAAAAGTGGTACAGTATATTAGATGTATTAAAAAGTTATACCCAGGTCCAAAACGTATTTTTTTACGCAACCAAACTCTTGCAAAAAACACAACATTAATACTTTTCACAATGGCACGACTACGAGCTAGTCACGTAAAGAGCGTAGCAAAGATGTTCCTTGCAAAGAAAAGGTATGCATAGGAAAAAGTATTATTGAGAGTTGGGGGCGGAGAAGGACTACACAGCTGCGCACTCGGATATCACATCGACATCGTGAATGCAAATATCACGTCATCACAACATGTGTCCAACAACAACTTTTTTCAACAGCAAGCCTCTTTTGATGATACCAACAACAAGGCTATTCTAATGTCGACAATGCAACGCCAACTTCAACATCAACATCAACAAACACCAACGACAACGTTTCATATTGATCAAAAGCAGCATCAATTATCACATTACGCATTCAATGTTTTTTTCTCCTTGTCATTCGTCACAACCTAATCATTATTACTTTACGATGCTCCATCCAGCTCGAAGCACATAGCCCAAAGCTCTGTTCCCTTTGGTCTATGCTCAGTCTGCTCTCATGCTCTCTCTACACCTAATTGGTGTCAAACTTGTCAAGCCGCTTATTTTTCATCATTCTTCTCGACCTGGTCATCATCATCACCTGCCCTCAACACTCTCATCCAAAAATCACAACTGAATGCACAACACGAATATAATTATGTCGAGTGGATCAATTATGACAGAATCGAGCAAGTTGAACTTTACGATGAAGGGCATTTCAGTGTAGTTTATAAAGGAGTATGGCTCGATGGACCAAGAAAAGTATGGGACGAGAAAAAAGGCTGGACGAGGTCAGGAAGTACTAAAGTTGTCATGAAGGCACTGAACGACAATAATAAATCGTCATTCGATGAGATAATGAAAGAGGTGAGTAATCACTAATCGATAAAAGGAGTTGGTAAAAAGAATTTTACTTTGGATCGCAGGTTACCGTTGCGTTGCATTGCGTTGCGTTGCTAACAACAAACGACATTTTATTTTTAATAGTTCGATACAAATATAAAATGCTCATCTCAAGCACGAGGAGTACTGCGTTGCTACGGCATAACCAAAGATCCCTCAACCGACAAATACATGCTAGTTCTCGAATGCTGCGCCAACGGTAGCTTGCGTAAATTCCTTCAAACCTCCTTTTCCACACTCGAATGGCCCACCCGTCTCTCCATTCTTCACTCGATAATAAGCGGAATACGCATCATACACGACAAAGGATACGTCCATCGCGACATGCACAGTGGAAACGTGTTCATCAAAGCAAATCTTACCGCATTGGTGGGCGATCTTGGATTGTGTCGATCCGCAGACGAACGATTTACATCACCAACGATCAACGGAGTAATGCCGTACGTTGCTCCCGAATCTCTATACGGTTTTGGATTTAGCAAGGCCTCTGATATATATGCGTTTGGCATATTAATGTGGGAACTATCGACCGGTACACATCCGTTCTCGTATCGCGAATATAACGCTGAATTGTCACATGACATTTGCAGCGGAACACGGCCTCGCATTCAAGTCGGTACACCCATTCGATATATGCGATTGATGCAGAAATGTTGGGCCGACGATCCAGACGTGCGGCCTAGTGCGGAGGAGGTGTGCACGATTATTGAACAATGGTTACATGATGATGGAGCACGAGAAGCAAAGATGTGTAAAGAAAAGAAAAAGCCGCATGGCGGGTGGATGAATAAGATTAAAAGGTGTGGATTTGGTGTTAGAGTATTTAACGAAGTATATGTGAAATGAGTAAGGATGTATTTGAAGTTTATTTATGGAAATGTCTTTATATTTCTATATTCGTTTGTGGAGTTGTATTATTAATGTTGTGGAAGGATGTCATAGCAATGTTTTTAGTTTAGCTTTAGTATATGAGTCATTGATTGATTTATTGTTGTCCTATTATTATTTGAACTTATATTGTGTGTATATATTAATATCACATTTTAGTCCGGTCTTTGACCGCTGTAAATAATAGTTCTTGCAAATATCACGTGAATTACGCAGTAACGTAAATGATGTCTCCGCTTAAATCGTATTGTAAATTTCTTTCAGTATGACCGCAAAATTAGTACTTCCGTATTACTATATATCGATAATAAATAATTGAATTGTATTATCGGTTAAACTTGTTCGGATAATTTATTTCTGTCCTTCTATGGTATCGGTTAAACTTGTATTTTTGTCCCGATAAAAGATCCTGTTTTTCACTGGCGTAATTTTTTCGACTTTTTACACCATCGAGTGCGGGGCTTGATGTCTATCATCGGTTTTTACCTTGAAAGCAAGAAAGATCCATGCGGATATATTGAAAGCAAGCTGGGTTTTGAAGTGGGTTTTGGAGTGGGTTTTGGAGTGGGTTTTGGAGTGGCAGTGCATGAAATAGTTAACAAAAGAGCTGCCTATGTTTTAGTGTACAGGATTTGTTCCTTCGACTTCTTAATTCTTCTTGGCTTTTAATTTACAATTTCCCTAATTAGTATGTATTACTATTACAGTCCGAGAATAAATATTATATGAATATGCATCAATGGGCGTACATTTTGTTATACCAAAATAGTTTATAACCAAAAAAGTGATCACAAGACTCCTTTTGTATTATGTTTCCTAAATATAGCCATTCAATCTTTGTTTATGAAAAATACATGGCTTTAAAAACGTAAACATAATGAAAAGTATACATAAAACCATACTCGTATTGTTGTAACTTTGACCCCGCTATAACATATTGCCAAGTAAAATAAAAAACATTGTGATCAGTCATTGTGTCACGGGTCACATAGTATTGCCTGTGGCTTTAGTAAATATAAATAGAAATTTGAATAAAAAATTTACGTGAAAACGTTTGACAATAACTGCGCCGTCAATACATCCAACCATTAGCAAACAACGCGTAAACGCCACGCACTGCTGACCGTCCATGGGACTACCATTCAATTCGAATTTCCTTTCACAACAACCAAATTAGGTAATCGTCAGACACAAATATATAAGCAGCCCTCCACATTATTTTTTTTGCGTTCACAACTTAAACTGCATCTGCAACTACAACTACTATATCACCATGATTAAATCCAAGGCTAGAAAACTTAGGAGATACCTTAGGCGGGTATTCTCGGGTTCGAGTTATAAACATCAAAGACAACAGACGTCTTTTCCGTCGATATCCCAAGAGATAGGACAACCCGATCAAAACTTTACATCCACAAATAATAACAACATCAACCCGAGACAGCAACTTGTAGAATCTAGAGTTAAACCTCAAAACTCAAGCCCAAGCAGACGACGAAATTCTCTTAAACGGCATAATTCGGTTAATCCGCTTGGTAAACAGCAATATAATTCAGATGCTCAGTTATCGATAAACACAAAGCCGGAAGGCTTGCGAAAAACACCAGCAACAACAACGCAACCTTTTGATTCGTCTACTCTTAAGCGGACTTGGACTTTGAAACGTCGTCCCCCCAGTCCTCCATCATACATGCTTGTTGTACCTGACCCTGCTGATGTCTTTATACCGACAATTAAACTTACACCGGCACCAAAATGCATAAATGGCTGTACTGCTCAGCATGGATACAGCCCAACGGATGTACAGGAAATGAATACAGATCTCCTTAATCCGTATTTTCAAAGCAAGAGGCGGAGAAATACAACAGGCAGGACTCGATCAAATGGTAGAATTCAACAATAAGAGAGTTGAATGAACTATTATCTAGACATTCGACATTAAGATGTTTTAATACATATTATTTTTTTTGTTATATAAGTTAATCTATTATTATTATATGAAATGAAATGGACATTAACATATAACGTATAAGCAAAGGTTCTGGTAACATTTATCGTTATTTTGCATCTTAAAAATAAGCAGGTATCATCGGGCATGGCTTTTAGAACAACACAATATACATAGTTTCACATTTACATGTCTTGCATAGTTTTAATAAAATTGGTTTGTAGAATGAATGAAATGTATATTGTTGGCATGTCGATTTATTTATCGGTACAATAAATAGCATAAGACATTACAAATTCGTTTATAGTTTTAAAAAAAGACGTATAATTGCCTCAATGTTAGCATTCTCGCTAGCCAAACAAATTTGCTATTGAAGAAGCACTACTTCTACGCAGTAGCACAGTTGGAGTATTTCACGTTGATTGGTTATGAATTAATTGGAACAGCATTGTTGATGACGCTATCAATGAATGTCATAAAGGATGTAATGATGTAAGGATAGGGATAGGGATAGTAATGGCAATAGTAGAAAGGATGAGTTATTTTAGATATTGCTTGAAATATTTTTAATATATTTATAATATATTACATTTGTACTCCGAAATAAAGTGATTGTTTCTCATTGGTCAAATTCAATCTGGTGAGTTATATTCAAATGCGCCAAAACAAGACTCCGTTTATTATCCCCTTTTTTATTGGTTTTACATCGTCGACCTATTACTATGACATATTTACACAGACTGCAGACAAACCAATACTATTCTGGTTATCATTATTACTCACCAAAATTGAGCACAATGCTGAAACGGGGCATATAATAAGTGGCATATTCACACATCTTACGTTGCAAGTTTCTACTTGCCTTTATTTGAGAGGTGGCATTCAATTCTCTTTCTAATGATAAGTTAATTGGGACAGACAGTATCACAATATTCATGACTTGGTCATGCGTTGATGACGTCGAATGTCGATATAAGGATAACAATAGAAAGTAGCAACAAACGCAAAGAAGAATATAATGAGCATACAGAAAGCCTCGGAGAGGACGCATGCAAACTATTGTTTCATTTGCACTTGCGTAAGCAACGAAGAGGGTTGCTGATTGAAGAACCAGAAAAGTAATTACAATAAAAACAGGAAATGTTCAATAAGAGAAGAATGTCATTTTGAATCAATTACAATGTCATTGCCTTTCAAACACTTTAAACACTTTGATTTTGATAATTGAAATTGAATGGAAGACATTTTATATATCTGCTATTTCCCGTGCTGAGAATCTGTTTCCTTAAAAGTCAAGATTGACTAATTTGCCAAGGAGCATGCTGAAACACAGCGGTTTCAGGAATTATACCGTAGATCGTATCCGGATTAACAATAAATTCTTTAATTGACGGGAGCACTTCATAGTACATACCCTGTTACCCTTAAATAATTCGAAGAAACTATAGTTCTAACCCTAGTATCGTTTTTAGTTGTCTGTCAGATTCATAAAATGGGCACGGTGTTGGTTCTTTTCAACTTTAGTAATGATTGTGGGAGCTTTATCCGCTACTAAATTACTGGTGAAAAGCACTCGTATATACGGGTAGATAATTTAAAAACCTGTCTGTTGTATCGCTAGGGCAAAAAAGTGTATGTTTTGATGGTTGGGGAATCTATCACATACAGTAACTAATCATCAGACTCGTTTGGGAATTGATTAGTGTTCTGTTTAATCTATCAGACATGACGGTTAGGCTAATATTAACCGCTACGCATGGAAAATAGAGTGTTAAGTCAAGGGAAACCTCTAAACTGAGGAGTATCGTAGAGGCGCTGACCAGAGATCAAGGACTACGGTTTACGAAGAGGATGGTAATAGAGATTAGGAAAACTACTATATCCAAAACAGCTAAGCGTTAGAAGAAAGTAGAAGTTATTACTGTACGTTACTTTATTTATTATTATGCTGTTATCGCTAGCATTATCTATAGCACTAAAGTCGTTCCCAACAATGCAACTTGGTCACTTATATGTTCTGTTTACTAAACATTCATGATAGACCTGCAATTGAAGTATTCCAGCCTTTCCCCGTCCTTTTTTTGACATTGTATGATAAAAGTCTTGGTATCTGTTTGTATTCATTACAGTATTATGAGAGGATATCAACTGTACCAGCATTTTACCCTTCAATGTGTAGTATTCCTTAACAGAAGTACTTAGCAATAAAGGACAATTATACATGCGTAGCATTTAAAATCACAAAGCTTTATTCAAGCCATCAATAATGTCAATAATCAAATCCCATCCATATAGTATGAAGAATTGTCAACATCCGAAATAGATAAATATTGCACCGATAATTGAATTATTCTTTCCTATTTGGTCTGATACTTTAACGTCCGCTTAGTCTACAGATAAATGTTATTCCAATTTTTGTAAGTTAGCTTGTCCAGCTTTCTCAGCAATAGGCACCTAAACTATTCCTAGAACAACGGCTAATAATTTTTAGTCGAAGAGTGTACTAATTATAAATGGCGATAAATTGGGCGTTTCGGGAAAGAATTGTTCTCCGTCGCTCCTAATTAATGCGTCTGTTTATACATGTAGACAATAATAATAAATTTAATTATTATGTGTTAGCAGCGTGATTTGTGTTAACGTCATTGACACTCTTGTGACCAAGCGCTATTAACTTGCGTTACAACTGATGTTCCAAATGCTTCATATTTTTGATAGCAAAATCAATGACGATATTTTTTTTTTTACTACTTTAGTTTATCGTTTCGATATTCACATCTAACAATATTATGTTTTTATTGAATTTTCAACAATTAATTTTGTACACATATGTCGTTAGCAAGCGATGCTTGGTATGTCAGATTATTACAGAGAATCGAAAAATTATATGCAGGTGTGAGCAAAACAAAAATTAACAAGGTCGTCAAACTCAAAGTTGCGTGTTTGGATTTTACACGTAGATGTGCGATATATCAGTTTTAGTTTATATACAGACACGTACATCTAGTTGGGAATGTTGAAGAAGTTTGAGGGGTGAGTGTAGACCCTTTTCTTTAATTTATAAAGGGGTAAAAACTTTTATTTTGCGTGGTTTTCCGCTCCAAATGTGTTAAGAAATAGGGACAAAGAATTGTAACCAAAAAATTTTTCGTAAACAAAATCAACTGATTGGTCACCATTATGGAAATTTACGCGCAAATTTGGCGAATTACGCCTCTTGAAAGCCCTACGCAGTTTCGCTAACTGAGATGTCATATTCAAAGATCTGGTAAACAAAAAGACTGCGCTGTCAGAATGTCTTAGCATTATTGAAGATCTTCGGCAATTCTGGTCAATAACAATCTCTTATTATTATCTAATTGCTACAGAAAAAAGTTTATGAATGTAAATGCATAATAATAACTTATGCCACGTATTTAATTGTTCCCGGTAATGCAAAATCCACGAAAAAAGATGATATGGCTTAGCTTTTTTCCTTTCTTTTTCTCGTTTCATTTCTTTATCTAGAGCGATAGTTATTTTAGTAACTGCCTTCGCCCTTTTTGAGTTAGTTTTTGTTGTCTGGTCTGCGCAAGTGTTAGAGGGGTAGCTCTCTAAGAGTACGGGTACCTCATTATATAACCTTTAAGACAATATAAATAGGGCTTTTAATTCCCCAAGAGTAGCGCAAGACAAGATTATTGTTACTGGCAAAGTACACAAGTATGCCAAATGCTTGAATCTAATATTTTATCTCATTTAATGTTAAAAAGATAAATCATAGACTACTTAAAATGTAATAAAACTGGTTAGTTTAGCATTTACATTCATGTGAAAGTTAATGTAAATAATTCACAAACACAAAATGAGATTTGCATTTGAGAAAAAGGCTTGACCAATTACGAAAAAGAACGCTTTAATTACTACGCCCAATTTAAAATCTCAGAAACTTTTGCTAAATCACTTAATCAGTGTTATTATATAATAATAAAGCAGTGTTGGTTAATTTAAAGTAAAATATATTGTGAAAATAACTACTGTTTAAAGAATAAAGTTCAGTTATAATCAATGTCGATAGCGTTTAATGCGTTTATAATGTTAGCGTCGTATCATATCTTTGCAGTTAAGGGTAAGACCTCAAAACAAATCAATGGTATTTTGACCTTCAACTCTTGTCTCGTACTAATCTTGAATTGGAAACAGCAATCTCTCTTTTACGGTGTTGCATGTAACATTTAGTGGGAAAAACAAACGTTAACATTACTTAACACACAAATAACCTTACAGCGTTTTTGACACCGTTGCGTTGCGTTACGTTGTTCTCAAGTTCTTTCTAATACAAGTTTTACTCCGCTGTATATGTATGCAGACATTTACATAGGTCCATTTTTATGCTCGCTTTTTTCTTTTTTTTTAAACTTTTTAAGCTAATTGTATTCAAATGCAACTTTAATAATTTGATTTTATAAATTAATGCAATTAAGATCTTAGTTAAAGCTCTATCCGAGTCTTGCAGATACATACGCGTAAGTTAGACATGATAACTTAAAACAGTAGAATTTACCTGTAGCAGTCCTATTGCATTGCCATAAGAATTATGTGGGCCGCATCTTTTATTTTAAATATGAGTAAATTATTTTTTAATCAAATGTTGTTAAATACAAAATCTCAAAATGTTCTGCCGGCTGGGTAGGAGTAAGCACTAGAAATAAAACAGTTAGTGAATGCGTAATAGGATTTTTGATGTGAAACAGTTTGTGCAAATAAATATCGTCAAAGTGACGAGATTTTCAGGCATGCGCGACATTCGAACATGTTTTTTAGTATTAGTATTACATATTAATATTTCAGAATTATTCTATTCTTTCTAACTTTCGTAAGCCGACTTATCCGGCTTATTTCAACCTCCCAAGCAATAGACACTTTTGTTCGACAACAACGACGCACTAGAATAGAAATTATTCTAGAAGAACAGCCAATAATACACTAAAGAAATTTTAATGGTAAAACTAAATTTAAATAGAGAATGACTTAATCACTCATTTATTGTTGAAAATAACTAATAAGCAGCTAATTAAATATTACGTAGAAATAATGTGACTGACATATAATGATAGATGTGTAATGTACATTTGCATCTCCAAAAAAATCTACCTCGGCAAAGGCAGCTAACAGTAAGCATGCATGATTTTATTTCAGCATCTTGTTAACTCAACCATATTGACATACATAGAAGCATATAGTATTATTATAAGAGGAGTAAACCCTTCAATAAACTCGTATAAACTGTGAATTACAAGTATATTCAAAGAGTGTAAGTAGTGGACAAAGTTAATAATATAGATTAACTTCGTTTATATGAACAGAACCAATTGTCTTTGCAACTGCCACTAAATCCAAACTATCTTTCTTACTCGTCGTCAACCTCCACTAAATTTGGCAAGCTGAAATCCGATAAGGGAGGTAACTGATAAGAATTATTTCTTGGTTTAGGCAGATCTCCAGTAGGTAAGAATGTACTAGAATATTTACTCTCCTTCTCAAGATGTGATAAGGGTTTTACATCATTATGATATATGGTATGCCATGCATTGTCATCAGAATTGTCCTTGTTCACCTCAATCATAAGCCACTCAATATCAATGAAAAGTCTCTTTGCATCTGGACGCTTATCAGGATCAGCATCACAACACCACTTGGCAAGTTTCTTGTATTCCTCTGGTGCAGAATCAGGCATTGGTGGTCGTAGTCCATCTATAATGTTGCATACTAAATCTCTATCGAACTGCCTATTTCTAAAAGGTGGTTCGCCAGTAGCAATCAAATACATAATGATACCAAAAGAATATACATCTGATTTCTGAGTAAATTTGCAGGTATGGAAGACTTCCGGTGCAATAAAGGGTAAAACACCTTGAATGGTTGAATTTGACTTGTGTGAATTCACTGATCGTGAGAGACCGAGATCACATATCAATGATTGGCTATTATCCAAAACTATGTTTCCACCATGAAGGTCACAATGCATTAATCCCATGAAATGGACATGACTCAGATAATTTGCAATATCATACAAATGATATAATTTCATCTTCCACATCAATTTGTTAATATTTTGATCCAAATAAGACAAAAGACTACCATTGTTAGCATATTGCATAACAATCATATACTCTTTTGTTTCTGGGTTTTGTGTGAATCCATAAATTTCAAGGAAATAAGAATAATCACCGCTTATGCACTTGGCATGATTCCTGAACTATTAAATAAAATAATACAGAGTCAGATTAAACATCACTTTAATTAATAACATCAGCAATTGCTTACCTCAGAAATAAATAATTCCGGCATTTCATCAAAACTCTTAAACCGTTTGAGTACAACAATTTCTGCCATATTATAAAATTCTAAATACTCATTATATTTGGCAGTATAAACAGTTCCGTAACCTCCAGACCCGATCTCTTTGAGGTCATAAAAGTCGCTATACTGCATGTACTTCAAAGCTGTATCTTGTATATATTCGTCCAATATTTCACGTATGTCGTGATAGAAAACTAAATAATATCCCCGAGTAGATGGCTCCTGAGTGATCCCAATTATCCAAATATTCTCAGGTGTTAATATATCTGGGTATTCCGTGGTTAGCTATTTGAGTAAACAAATACAGCGTTATAGCGCTGGTCGATTTAGATACACACGTTAGCAATACTATTTGCGTACACATGAAATAATTTACCTGATGAAAATCAAACGACTGGTCCCCTATCTTTTTGAGTGTCACACGTGTCAATTCATTTGTTCTCCAATCTGCTATATGTGTACATCCATGGCGTAATGATGTCATCTCGCGTATGTTTGTCAATAGTGAGTATTCTATCCATTGTATATAGGCATCATACTTATTCTTCACATTGCTCCACGACTCCATAATAAATGAATCCAAGGATTTGTTGCCCGTAGTCCAATCGAGAGGTCTTGGTGCTTCACATTCGAAACAGAATGCATTTATCCTGGGGTATAATTGTCCCGTACACGCCAGACATAATCCATCCTCACGTTTTATCAGACAATATTCTCTTCTCCATTCATGATATGTGAATCCGATGGTAATCCAAACATCCGTGGTAAGAATGTCTGGATGCTTATCACATAACTAGAGGAAATGATACATAATAATAAGTCAATAATTATTTAAACTATTCAATAAACATGAACGCATAAGTAAATGGTTTACCTCGGCATAATATAAATCATGTGTCTTGTCTGTTATCTCAAGTGGAATCAATTTAACAGCATGTTGATCAGCAGGTAGACCGTTCAGGTACGTATATCCACTTCCACCATCAATGCAATCAAATGGAATCCATTCCAAATAGACATCATTTGGTGAGTTTGTTTGTAGTTGAGATTTCTTAATAAAGTCATCGAGTTGCTTATTGTTGCTAGTCCATCTGGATAATTCTTTATATCCGCACACACACCACACGGGACTACATCGGAGTATTCGACATTTAGAGCAGAATCCATATCGAAAGTAACAATGGTACAACTGTCTCTCAGCAACCATGTAATAGTTAGCTTTGTACTTGGTGAATCCAATGATAAATTTGTTGCGATGCCCAAGCCAGTACTTATATCGTCTATATTGACTGACATCATTATTGTACTTTTGTGTTGGAAGTGAGTATATTCTAGCAAATTCACTCACAAGTGTTGGTGTACATATCTCATCATTTTCAAGTAGCGAAAGCATTATCATTGTTTCCCCGAAGCCACCGCTCTTCATTGCGTAGTAGACGTTGTCAAGGTGAGTTGGCTTTATGTTGGTGATTTCCTCATAAGGAATCCATTCAAGTCTTAAGTATTTATCTTCACTCTCAAAGGAGGATTGAATGAGATCGTCAATTGCTGGATTCTTAACCCCTGGAACTAATGACATCGTTTGAATAAGAAGTTTTCACGGAGAGAAGATTGAACCGATTTTTTTCTCTTTCTAAATTTGGGCTGGATATCTAATTTAGGTAATAAAAAATTGGGAACAAAATGGACACAACATCAGATTTGTGTCCAGTTGTTCCTCATCAAATAAGGAAACGAATGTGAACACAAAAAAGATAGACGACGCACGTATTCAATTATGTCAACTCCTATCAGGAATAAAATAATGCAAAATTGACGTATTCATTTCATTTCCTATTCCTGTCTAAAAATGGAAGCGTGAACAAAAAATGAAAAGGACCTTCTTTCCAGGCCTTTATGGACGATTTTTATTTTTATTTGGACTATATACGTGTATTATATCGACCTAAAGGTGTGGGGGTCGTTCTTATATAATATTAAATAAATTAATTAGAAGACTATTTATAATCGCAATCCACACTTCCATTGTAAATTGTTGCAACTCGGCCAAATTACTTGATATCCATAATTCTATATTCCTTTTGACGATGCCCATAAATTTTTTCTGGGATACAATTTGGACCATTGGAGAGCCAATTGATTATTTTGTTTTAAATTTCTTTGCCAAGACGGCTTGTATGCTTGGACTTATTACCTTGCTGGAGCGCTTCAGTTATTCCCAGGCATCAATTATTTGTACGCGCATAAAAAGTTAACTTGGCCAATTTTTTTGCAACCCACCTTCGGCCAAGGGTAAGCTGTGCTTGCTTCCTATAGTTCAAATTTAGTATATCAATACTAAAACAAACTTTCATAATCTTGGAACAGTAAAAGCACCATTAGCAGTTCAACTTTACCGAGATAGACTTTACTTAAACTACAATATGTGTAATATAGTGTCGTACTAACTATCACGAGAGAGTGATTGATAATTGGCACTTGAAATTTAGCTATCTTCGACAGTGACCTTTAAACGCTAGGCTTTTACACTTACGACTCACTATGTCGATGAGCGACACTAATCCTAAATATTAATTGTCCTCGTATCTAACGTCTCTACTGACACTTATGTTCGAGAATGTATTGAGTGCGTAGATGTTCAGAACATTTCAACGATTCTTTTATTTGCGCATATTCTGACATAGGAAAGCTGCCTTGATTTACTATCAGTTGCTCGGTGTTGTTGCAGAAGATGTCATAGAGGGAGCACTAGGAGTGCTTGCTGTGGGGAAGTGTCCGATGCATAGCTGGTTGGCGTGTGTTTGCATTCCAATACAAATTCTTTTGACCATCGAAACTTTGACTTAGTTCCCTGAATATGTCTTACGACATCCCGAAGAACAGCAGTAATACGTACGTCATTAGCAGCAGCGAAGTCTGTCGTCATGGGTACAGTGTATTCAGTTGATAATTTCTACAATGAATGCAAACGTTTTATATAAATATAATACCATATTCCGTTACATTATGATGGTAAAAGTAAAATTTATTCCGGTTTGATATGTTGTCAGTATGCTTAGGACTACCTTATATGCCTGTACATTATGAATTTTATTTATTATTATGCGACTAATAATTCTCGTTATGCATGTTGCTTCTTGACATGGTCCGGGTGAATAATGAGAATGTTGGATGTTCGAGTGACTTCAATGACATAATAAGTAATTGAGCAAGCGCACAACGTATAATACAAACATCACTCGTCTTGATTGGTGTAAGGAATTTAGTCTAAACTTGAATAATACAATTGATCTAAAAACATTAACAATACATGGTGGGAATATTCGTGAATTTGACCCAATTAGTATGAAATACAAGAACATTTTACAGATAACTCATCGTTTGTCTCAATGTAATCTTCTAATATGACATAATCATATTAACAATTTCTTAGTTTAATCGTCAAGAACGAATAAACACAACACACCTCTGTTTGATGAATGTTGAGCTCGTATTTCTGTTGAAGTTGTCCTTTACGCTTACGTTTTATAATTATCGTAATTCTTTATTTTTGTATTTGTAAACAACATTGCTATTGCTTTTCTATATTAAAAGTATCCTTTTACACATACAAAAGAACATGTAAACCAAACTATATACCCTCTACGCGTCCTTTACCTTTATTTGTCCTCGCCACCTCAAGATAAGCAGAATTAACAAAGCCACATATGTAATAGAAGTTTGTCTCCGCTTTACTTGGGTGTTCCTCTTTAATTATTTCAGTCTTAACTTATGTTTTACCAAACACGTACGGTGGTGTAGGTACTCTTCAGTTCCCTTCGTATAATGTACAGCATAATTTGTTCTTAGTTTAATAAGAACGACCAGCTTGCGGCGTAGAATAACATGCTGTTTTTATATCGGCGTACATGATTCGCATAAAACGCAATTTTACAGAATTCAGGTAATAGTAGCTTTCCATTTCGGTATTTGTGATTTAGGGCGTAGAGATTAACTGAACATACTTGATTTTGCTACAGAACGACTCTCTTTGCCAAAATAATCTCATTACTATTTCAAATCTATAAACTTTACACTGTAATATTTAAGATATTCGATCGCCAGGACCGTTCTTTTGTTAGTGGCACAAACACGTGAGCGCTCCGGTACAAAAATTGGGCAAGCTGCCTAATATTTATCCGACAAGATGGCTCAAAGGAGGAAAGATTACAGAGAAATAATGTATGAGGCTGTTGAGTGTATTACGTGTCCTGGTCAATATTTACTTCTGGAGTCCTTATTACCATTAATTCTAATAAGGTTGAAGACACTTTTTTGCA
>CAJVPI010000826.1:0-21068 GCA_910592345.1 Paraglomus brasilianum
GTAAGTAAATTTGTTTCTTGTATAAAAATACATATATTTGTAAACTTTTATCTAATTCCGTCATACTTTTTATATTAGAAAAAAGTTTAAAAGAAATAGTTTACACACTCAAGTTATTAAATCTAATAAATTAATTGGGGGCACTGCCTGGAATGGCATCCCACTCTTCTACATAATTTCTTCAACTTAATGATTTTTTTTTGGCGTGTGCTTTACTGTCTCTGTTTTAACCAATTCCCAGGAGTATTTAAAATCCAACCCATAATTTTCTGTTAAAAGAATATTTAGCCATGTGATCAGTGTGTTTTAAGATTGTTATCCTGTCAAAACGTCCACTTTTCTCCCAACATTGTATTTACTTCTGGAAGACTTTTTCTGATCCATTTGCATTTTTTTAATGACATGATTTGGACTCAAATTGGGTGAGTTACATGCATACATACAAAAAACCTGACAATTTTTTTTTCTCCATGCTGTATATTGTTCCATCATTACCCAGTAACATTTTAAAAGTTGACTGCTGAAAAGTTTTCTTGCTTGGATTACAAAATGGGTGGAACATAGAACATGACGAATTTACATGAAGTATGGATGGTCAAGTTTTCACATTTTTATTGTGATTACAAAAACCATAATATATTTTCTGCCACCACTAGTAGGTTACTATCAGAACACAGCAAACTAAACCACAAGCAGACAAGCATAATTCACAGTTAAGCTAAAAACTGCAGATGTAAACACTCGTACCAAGTTCCTGACATGTTTTATCATTTATACATCACTTTTTTGCTGAGTTGGTAAATTTTCTAGCACTACTGTGGGTTGGGTACACTCTCTATCTCATCTCCAAAAGTTTTACTTCTCAACAGAGCATTTATAGCTTGTCCAGTGCAACTATTTTGTAATAGTAATAAGTATTGATAAATTATGAAGAAAAAAAGAAAAAATATTAAAATGAAAAAAAAAGAAAAAGAGGAAAACACATACTCTGTAGTATGTAGAGTCACCATTGATTTTGAAAAGCTTTCAACTGCACTAGCAATTTTTAGTTCAGGTGATCGAATATTCACTTTGTTCTGGTTTTGTTGCAGTCTGCCTCATATAATTAATATATTGCTAATTATCTACAGCCCTACAATGCGATAATTATTTGTTTAGCAATTTGCTTTCTATTTAGCTTATATGACTAGTTTTTTTTTTACAGTTTTGTCATGTAAAAAAGTCGCTTCTTACAGAAAACAATTGGCTCAGGAAGACACAGATGTTTCAATAGATTGTAAAATTTAAAGTGTTTGAGGACGCGACAAATCGTAAACATAAACAATAAACAATTTTCATACGCGAGGCTGAAATTAGAAGTCAACCGCGAGATGACAATACATTTCCAACACACGCATTCCTGTTGATTAATCATCTGAATAAATTAGGTTATCTTAGCTTCGCTGGTTGCATAACCATCACTAAAGACATTCGATTGTAATGATAATGAGGCGAATACAATTGGTAATAATTGTTTAGACGATTGGTAACACTTTTTATTGACATAAATAAGAAGAACTTGTATGTTAGTTAGATTTACCTGTCAGCTATTACTATCTGTGTCAGTATCATTATACTGAAGCTGATCAACTAAGAAGCTGCAGCAGACAAAACCAGAGAATTATCACTGCAATAAAAAGTTGGGAGTCTGTGGCACTGCCGTGGCATTTAATATTTGAACATGCGGACGTTTATCGTTTGGCTGCACTTCCTGCCCGAACTTTATATATTAATGATGATTTCATCTCCTCTATTGTTAAGTCCATTGTCTTGCTTTTCTAATCGCAAAGTTTTGTGTGCGACTCGCTTCTCTTGTTCTCGGTCATGCGTTACCCAGATGCAAGCATATTCTTTCAAAGACTCTTCTACCAAAAAACAAGTCTCGGAATCAAGCGCAGATGTTGGTTCTTTAGATTATTTTCCACGTAGGTAGTGAAAGTGATTAATAGTGAGTATTAAAACTGAAGTTAAACCCCTAATCCGTTATTAAACGCAACTAAGGTTGTGGACCTCTAAATATAAAGCTGATTTAAAACCCTAATCCATAAACATTTACCATCGAGAAGCAAAATATCTGGCTTACAAGATAAGGCGAGCGCAAGCGCGATTCGTTGCATTTCTCCACCAGAAAGCCGATTCCAATCACTGTGCCAGAGCTCTTCATTTATGCCCCATCTATGAGTGAATTAATTAATAAGTGACCGATGAAACAAGCATGTCGCTTCTTCTTGCCATATCTGATCTTACCTCGCCGATATTTCAACCTACTTAAATCCGAAATGTGATGGTCACTAAAACAGCTAACATCAAACACTCGCCAATGCAAACTTTTCTCTTACCGGATCTTCATGAGCACTGCGGTTCTTTTTTAGAGCGGTATAAGATTGAATCTTTTCGTGAAATGCCAATGGTGTGCCAGGCATAACAGCTGTAGAATAACGACAGACCATGTTAAATATTACAAATGCAAGATCAGAAAAACATCCAACAAGTATCACATACTTACCGGGACGCTGGGGAACATACATGACGCGTGTTCTCCAAAGAGGAATACCATACTGGTCGGGAGACTTATCGTCTAAATAAAGCCTTCCTTCTTCAAAAACAACTAGTTCAGCAATACATTTCAGTAGCGTTGTCTTCCCAACTCCACTTGGTCCAGTGATGGTAATTATCTCCCTTTCTCTTAACGAAATCGAAACATCCTTAAACAGATAACTGCCATCTGGCTTCTTCTTGCTCAAGTTCACAGTTTGGAATCGCATTGTGCAATAACAGTGCTAATGCGTTTATTGTATTTATTAGATCTAGTGTACGCCCCCGTAAACTGCATGCTTGCCGTTGTGGGTTATCGATAAGCAGTAAATAGTCCAAAATCATAGAATAGTATATCGGCATATAAATATATATCAATACGATTACCATTGACTAGGGGGAACCACAGGTTTCGCGCCCAGCCCGCTACCAATCAATTTATCTTGGTGAGGTGTTACACCAGTTTAAATTTGGTCGCGCCAAGAAATTTTTATCAAGTATTTTCTTAAAAATATAGCTTGCAGCCAGCAGTAATATGTCGATTTTCCGGTTGTGCACAATTCAAACTCTTAAACAATTATCCTTCTGGCTGACGCAAACTAGTGGCTTCCGTAAGGGGCTATTTTTACAGTCTTGGCAGTATTAAAACTAGTCGTTGGTACACTCGAAAATTCATATCTGCAACTCCAAAAAACCTCAAGAAAAAAATACTGTCAACCCTCTTTATAGTCACACCCTCTATAAGCACATCATATAAAAACCTCTTTATAAGCACACCATGTTTGGGAACCAATTACTATTGAACTTATAGGAAAAACCCTCTATATAGTCACAACGTCTTTATAAGCACATTTTCAACAAAAGTTGCATTGTTCCCGACAGCGTGACTATAGAGAGGGTTGACTGTAATCCACATTTCGATCTGAAAACCCAGACTCTGGATCAGAGTATAGGATTGAACTTCTGTTATATACACTCCCGTGATAATAGCAGACTCCTCTTTGTTTTAGTTTCTAGATTTAAGCATTATTCGGCATAACGAGGAATTCAGGATAACAAGATACCTATATATAACGACTTTAGGCCTAAGGTCAAGCAATATTCATAATGAGACTTTATTGAATAGTATTTTTACCTCAATTTACAAACAATTAATAGTAAAAGGTTGACTAGAGCGAGCATCAAAACCTGGTGACTAAATATAAACGGATACGAACATGACGGCTGAAATCGTACGAGTAACCGAAACTGGTTATAGTCAATAATTCAGACACTTTTTTTCGACACTTTATACACGTGTTAGTTATAATCGACGATGATTTGAAGAATGGCAGAATATGCTGTACGACTTTAAATGTTATAGTCCGACACTTTTCCGACGACACTTTATACACTAGTCCAAATTAGCCCGTTTCGTGTTAGTTATAATTGGAGAATGGCAGAATATGCTGTACGACTATAAAGTGTCTGAATTATTGACTATAATCGTATGATCCTCATCAATCACTATTTTAATTTTGATCATGTGAAAACTTCGATCAGTAAAAATCCTGGTATCGAGCTTCGGTAACGGTATGACGCGATTTTACTATTGAGGGAATTTTACTAGGGGAACAATAATTACTTTGGTGAAACGAAAATTCGGTATAACGAGGTTTGACTGTAGTTGCTTTAGAAACTTAAGGTCTTGTTGATGTTGGTTTTGACAACGTTCATTTTTATAATTTTAGGCATTTTGCCGTCAGACGTGTATTTACGTTCTGTGTGGTATGTGGTATTTAAAATATCTACTCGCATAATGCTAAAGGAGATAACAATAATATCAGATATGTGGTAATCGAAAACATGTGTGATATTACAATACTGCATAGTTTTCTAATATCACACAGAACATTCATATGTAAACAATCGACCATTAACAGAGTGACGCGTAACGTCGCTGCATCCGTTTATTTACAAATTAAGCAGTAGAACAGTAATTTAAGATATAAAACGAAAATGTAAAAAATTGTTTTTACACTTATTTTAATTTCAAAAGGCACCTACCCCTGATCAAGACAAACCGTAAACTTGTTTGGAAGCAGAAAGTTTGTAATTTCAAAAGAACTAGAATTCTTTTACGCTTGTGTAAACTTCATGTTTTGTTTTTTCGAAAAATGACTTGAATTATTATTAAAAATAATTATATGAACAGCATCCAAAGCGCTATGCCGATGAAAAAGTTCATATTAAATGTCTTGCCAAACATTAAAAATTTATGATATCCACAATTTTGGTATTTCTAACTTCATTTTTGCCGAAACATTTGGGTTTTTCAGTAAGATTTTATATTAACCCGCAAGACCGTTTAACTTGGGCACATATTGGAATAAGTGGTTTCTTCTGACGGAACTACAATTCAAGCGTTTTGCGAAAAAAACCTGATCAGCAACTTGAAATCTTGTCTTTCACGACACATTCTTCTTAAGTCCAAGTGAGAATGTATGGGGCGCGCTATTACTATTAAATGAGATAATATCGAAGGCATGATATACCGTAGTTGATAGCATTGATACGAGTTCAAGCATGCATTGACGCTGATACCAAATATCAACAAGTTGTTGCCATTCTGTTTGTCCCTCATTAAAGAAATTTTTACTGTGCACAAAATTTTACTAATAAAACATATGAAGCCTGCCGATGCATATCGTGCAAATGGCAATAAATTTTTATGTATTATCGTTATAAAGCTGAAGTGATAGTATACGTGTTACACATATCGTAATTTAAGACTGCTAAACAAGAATGTACAGCTAAATAGAACAATGCAAGTTAGTGCTCACGTGGTACTAATATTCTTCGCTGCACGTCCTCTTAATACATTCTTGCTTATCCAGTTATAATATTGATCTATACTTGATTGTTGCGCTGCACTAACCATCCTTTATCTAACCGTTACCAATTATTTTATTTTCATCAGAACAATAACATGGACTAATCATATAATCATTTTTCTCGAAAGTACAAATTCAAATCGGCACAAAAATCATTGTGACTTACATAGTAGATACGGCCAGTAGAGGTTTTCGAAAAAAAACAACAACAGATTTTTCTACCCCATTACTGCATTACTATCGCGAGGGACTTTTATTCACTCATTACTGCACTACAGTAACAAGGGATTGTCAAAATCCGTTGCACGTGCAGAATATAGGGTGTGCATTTAAGTACTAAGTCCTGAGACCAGCATACATTAGAGAGCATGCATTTAGGGGGAGTCGACTGTAATATTTTTTGGGGGTCCATTACGAGTATGGTTAAATTATATAGCACAACTGAATCTCTTAAGACGCGTAAGACGTCTAAACATTTAAACGTTATAACAACGATAATAACTTAAATACACTATCCTGAGAATAGCGTGGAGAACCGTTTCAAGGGGAACTAGTCACAGGAAACTAGTTCGAATAACTATTTATTAGATGTTCGTTTTAATGACGTTACAAGTTCAATTTAGTATTTGAGACGTTTATAATCTAGATTAAGACAAACATAATATACATATATATTATAATATTATATTCATCTGACTTGAAGACAGGAAATGTTCTATAAATGCTTCGTGGAAACTTGCCTCATTAGAGCGCAATGGTTCCTGCGATACCTAATCTGTACAAACCTCAGATATGCATAAAGTTTATCTTACAACAAGAGCCAGGAAATTTCCATTGTGTGGCAGGCCGCGAATTAATGCAGCTATAAAACCAGTGACCCAACATCAAATTTGATGTACAATCCGAAATAGTAGTGATAGATCACTTATGTATATACTTTACCCCATATTACTGCTCACTTCACAATTACATGTGGACAACGCACGACCAATGACGTTCTTTCATTTCCTCTTTGCACATGAAAACATTTAACATCTTTAGATCCTATTTTTGGAAAAAGCAGAGAATCGAAATAAACAGCATTATTTAAATGACAAAAACACAGTAAAAAGCTTGAAACGATCATAAGCGGACACATAATACCAAACTGTGATGGTGGTACTGATCCAACATATTACGGCGGTTTCACTAAGCAGAGCTTTTCTTTATTCAATGAGAATGCTCTTCTCAGCATTATCTAAACCGAAACACTATACATGATACTAAACTAACTATTAACTTACGTGTTGAGTTGGCTAGCTGTATGCTTGCTGGTTCGGAGGCTGTCCTGGTGTTGATGGAGAATACTGTCCATATGCTCCGGATGGTCGAAATGATGATCGGCCATTGAATGGAGGTGGACGAGCTGCATATATGAGTTCATTCAGTTATTATTTCTCTTTAGTACTGTTTTATGATAGCCTTTATAGCATTCCTACTGTGCACATTAAATTGTGTTGCTCTGTTTCTGTTCGATATTTAACACATCATTCGCTACAAATCTATACACCTTTACAAACCTCCAGAAATCATCGGTGGCCTCGGTGGATATCCCTGAGGCATGCTTCCAGGATTCATTACCGGTGGCCTCGGTCCTTGTTGCATAGCGTTCGCACCAGTGACTTGCGGAAATCCGCCATACATTCCTGTTGGAGACACCATTGCCCTTGATGCCATCATCTGCTGTGGCGACGGGGGCGGTGGAGCTCCCGACCTCATCCCGATCATTGGTGGGATTGGAGTCGGACGCACATCAGCAAACAATCTGTTCGGTAGGGTTTGATGTTTCTTTGCTTGAGCTGCGAGCAGACGTTCTATCGCGTGTATGCAAGAAGCAGGTTTAAGATGAACGAATAATAAAATGATATATATGCCAAATTCATGACTTTAGTCAAATTTACTTACCTGCGGCACTTCCATGCCTTTCGCCCTTGCCATCCTTCTTGAAGGCGTAAGATACAGTAATTGGTTTATTCATCAAATACTGCCCATTCATTGCATCAATTGCTGCATCTGAGGAATCAAAATTATCATAGGAAATAAACCCGTAACCTTTACTATTTCCCGTATCAGGATCTCTTGCGATCTAATACAGAAAGTCATCGTGAGAGAAAAAATGAGCGTGCCTATACATAAACGCATAATGCTAATAGTACTACATTGCTTTCGTTGACTGATAATCACCTTTGGTGTTTGTACGATCACTCCAAAGGCACTGAAAGTGTCGTATAGCATCTTTTCATCGACGTCTGGATCTAGATTGCCAATGAATAAAGAAGCGCCAACGTCAAGATTCTTCTTGTCTGAAGTAGCCTACAAAGAATAAATGGAGGCGATGAGTTTGGGAACGCGTTCATTGATTAATTTAATTGAAGCAGTTACAGACCTTGTTAACACGAATAGGCTTTCCGTATAGTTTGATCTGGTTCATTATTTTGATAGCATAGTCAGCATCGTCTTCACTCATATATTCACAGAACCCATAACCCTGATGGGTCTGTGTTACTCGATCCTTTGGTAAGTGAACGTTTACTAGAATAATAGAGAAGAGGAGTTTGCGTTTTGTCCATTACCATCGAGTGCAGTGGATCTTGTGCACTTGCCTACAGGTCCAGCTTGAAGCATCAGCTCCCATATTAGTGCCTCTGTACAGCGTTCGTCTAGATTTCCTATATAAACTGTTGCTTCCTGGTTACGCTCCTCAGTTGGGCGAGACATTGCGCGATCGTGAACTGAAGTACGATTCAAGTTTGATAGTGTTTATACGTTATCATGTGACGGTGACTTTGACATTTTCATTGGGTATATATTAATATCATAATTAAAATCTTAAAAGTCTGATGTTAGTGATGATGAGAGCGAGAACGTTAAGCTCACGCATATTGATAGATGTAAATAATAAACGGTATAATTCATCAGGTAAAGTGAAATTCGTTATCCATTATTCTACTGAATTCGAAATTAACTCTTTTTTTTTTTTTACACAATCTAGCCTATTACCCTCGCCATGCAAATCAACAGAAACTTTATCCATCCCACATACCTATTTCAACACTTCAAAAATCGTTGCTAACGGTTGCATCTGCTGTAACTGCTTTAATTGATCCGACCAGGCAAGGTTTTGTATGATAGTATTATAACACCAATTGTTTGCTCCCAGTTTGTTAATGATATCTGAGCAGAAACAACACTTCAGACATGGTGGCTGCTTTAGGAGAAACCACATCAATGCTGCCTCCCTTTGCTCTAGTCTCCCTACGCGATAAGATGTTGAAAGATAAAATTGGTCGTAGAATCCTGAAAGAAAAACCTGTCATAAATTCAAGTACAGTCGATATTATGGCATTGCGTCGATTACCCGACGGATCGTTTGGTCGAGAATACGTAAGATTTTTAGATGATCAGAAAGTATCGCCGGATACGCGTGTCAAGGTTAGTAGTTTTTACTAGGTTATTCCCAATTCAGTCTGCAGAAAGGCTAACATGCCTTTTTGTTTGTAACAGGTCCATTTCATAGACGATGAAGAACTGGCCTACGTCATGCAACGATTTCGTGAATGTCACGATTTCTTTCATACTCTTACAAATCTTTCCACTACAGTCGAGGCTGAACTAGCACTCAAATGGTTTGAAATGATACAGACGGGTTTACCTGTAACTACAATTTCATCTTTCTTTGGACATTTCAGTCTAACATATAAAGAAAGAAAGCGTTTGTTTGAGAAATACGTTCCGTGGGCGCTGCAATGTGGTTTCCAGAGTAAATTGTTATTGAACGTTTACTTTGAGGAATGTTGGGATATGAAGCTGGATCAATTAAGAAAAGATTTAGGCATATTGGCAATGGAATAATGGGGAATGACAAACTTTCCATTTATTGAGTTAAACAATTAAACATAATAATGTAGTAGTCAATAAGCAGCTGAGCGAAACAAGATCAATATCTTTGTGAATGATACAAAGCCAATTTTGGTGCACACTTTATTACAACTGCTATCTAAATAATTAATCATACAGTACAATCTACTTTTTAAATTTAACACAGTCTTAATGGTTCGATAGTTCTTTTTCTGGTAATACATCCTTTTCTGTTCACTCTGAGCATTCTGATGATGAGAATGTGGCATTGCGCGTGATGGTACTTATCGTGTTGGTGCGCTGGAATGCTGTTGCTGCGATCTATTATGTTGCATATGTGATTTTACTAAATGTCCAGCTGCCAATGCAGCACACAAGCTGAGTTCTCCTGCCATCACTGCTGCACAGATGACTCTCGCCAATTTCTGGGAGTTGGCACCTGGCGTTGTTGGATGTGCCCCACGAACTCCGAGCATGTCTAACATTGCACCTTGAGGTGCTAGAATTGTACCCCCACCAATGGTTCCTACTTCGATCGACGGCATCGTACACGTTATAAGAAGATCTTGATCATCATTTACACTGCAGAGAATAAACATTCAATCAACACATAGTCATACGTAAACTCAATCCCATAATAAAATACTTACGTCTTCATCAGAGTTATACAATTTGAACTTTCAACGTTCTGAGCCGGATCTTGTCCGGTAGCAATGTAAATTGCCGTCAGAATATTGGCTGCATGCGCATTGAACCCACCAATGCTTCCTGCCATTGCGGATCCAATTAAATTCTTTGATGTGTTCAACTCGACCAATGCCTTGACAGACGTCTTCAATACTTCCTGTACCGTCTTGCCAGAGACCACCGCCTCAGCCACAACGGATTTCCCACGCCCCTCGATCCAGTTAATGGCTGCCGGTTTCTTATCAGTGCAAAAGTTTCCGGATAGGGAAATAATCCGCATATCCGGAAAATGTTCTGACATCACCGAAAGGGCTTTCTCACACCCTTTAGAAATCATATTCATTCCCATAGCATCGCCAGTAGTTGTTGCAAATCTAATAAACAACAACCTCCCTGCTAATGCACTCTTCAAACTACGCAACCTTGCAAACCGAGAAGTAGAATCGAAGGCCTCTTTTATTATATCCATTCCCTCTTCACTTAGCCATCGACTAGCCTCGGCAGCTCGCTCCAAGCCTCCAAACTCGACACAAGGACCCCGCGTCATTCCGTCGTTTGTCACAGCTGTAACAGCACCCCCACCTACATTTATTGCACTTTGTTAGTGCAAAGTGCTTTTTTTTTGTCGTTCATTCATAGGTGCAACTAAATAAGGAACACAAATTACCTGCATTTATTGCTTTACATCCTCGCGACGTCGAAGCTACGAGACATCCTTCGGTTGTCGCCATGGGAATATGGAGCAATTCGCCGTCGATGTTGAGTGGACCAGAAACTCCAACCGGTACAGGAATATATCCGATAACGCTTTCACAACACGCTCCATATACTTTTGCATAATCATAATGGCTCATTGGCAAAGCAGATGTTTCTAGTGTTTTCGTTAATGATACCCGCGACAATATCATTCGACGGATCTTGACTGCTCTCAAAAAGTCTTTGAGTGTTTTCTCTAGTGAATGAATGCTAAATTTGCCGTTCTGAACTAGCAATACTATATCTTCATCTGACAGCGCTGCGGCGCCGAGCGGAGAAGTATCACATATTTCGAGACATTCTGAAAGAGTACGTACCACAGAAGGAGAAGATGATAAAGACGAGGATGAGGAAACTGGTGGAAGGGTGGGGTTAGACGGAGGTGTCTTACATGACGAGGACACTGTGCTGCACAAGTCTGTACGAGCTTCGATCGAACTCATTATCAAAGGAGATGGCTCCTTTGCTGGGGCAGAAGGCGATGTAAGAGATGATGTTTCTTTTTGTGACGATGACGAAAGCTTGGGTATTATATTGGTTGAATGAAGATCGTGTGAAGATTCGGTAGTGGATGAGATTGCATCAGCAACTATCTTTTCTTTATCTGTCTCCGCTTTGCTCGTCATTGTGGTGATCGTTTCTGTCATTGTAGTTGTCGTGGTCGTATCAGCCGCGTTTGAGTTTACGTTTGGCCCGCTTGTAAATGTCTTTTTCATAGATTGCTGCTGGATCTTGGGTAACTTGTGTGTGTTCAATAGATACACGTTCAACATCACAGATACCGCAAGCATAACCCATGTCCATCTGGCTAACACAGGATCCTGTACATAGTAACTCCAAAAGTCCATCAATTCATTGAGCGCTTCGTAGACGCGCTCTGATATTGGGCTTCCGATGTTCGGACTAATGCGAAATACCACTGGTGGAGCAATGTCTACAATGAGAGGCAGGTTGCCGCGAGGACTTTGACGGTGCTCCCGAAGGAGGAGACTGAGAATTGGGTGTATAGTGGAGTCGTTGATGTCAACTTTGGTGACTTTGGGCATTGTTTTCGAAGGAAGGGAAATTGTGTCGTTCGTGTGCAGTGTGCTAGCAAGATTCATCACATGCATGATCACGAAGCCTATTATCTATTGTAAAAGTCAATTATGTTAATGTTTGTTACGATCAGTTATGGACCTGAATAAATGACTTACAATTAACAGTTTGATTCTCGCTATCATGGGATTGTTGAATTTTTTGGATCCTTCAGTTTCAACAGTAGTGTCCCGGAACGCTTTGAAAATATTATGTCGGATGTTGGCTGGACTGACGGTGATTTCGTCTTCTACTGCAATTTGCTTGAGACTTGTTTCTCTTATTCGTTTCAACTGGAACGATAATCACATGTTGGATCAATCTATCGCATATGACTCGCTTAATATACTGTTTCACTCACCTCAAGTTTCATGGTCAACATAGCAGTGTAAAAACTAAACAGAAACACACAATCATAGAACAAAATAAACGAGGCCAAGAAACAAAATTCTTGTAATCCAGCTACTCCTGATAAAGCTCCGACCACTAAGACTACTATTTCGATCAAGTAATCTCGGACGATGTTCAACCCAACTTTATTCACTCCAGCCAGAACATTATCAAGGACGTTGTATGATATTGTAGCAGGATTTTTCATGTCCTTTGTTGGCGAACTTGGAGGGCTGCTGTTTGAAGACGCCTGGAGGACGGCCTTTGTGAGAACAAACGGTTTCTCAAACCCGACTGTTACTACGAGGAACGGTATTGCCTCACTGACGAATAGTAGTTTTGTTGAATTTGATGCGTGTTAGTTGATTGATTGGACATAATGCCAGATTTGATTACTATTCCATACCTTAACAGAACTGGGTTCACATAGACGCCAAGAAGATTAACTGTTAACATCGCAGCCAAAAAGGCAAAAAATCCATTCCAGAGCACACACATTGCTAAAGAGTATGTATGTGTTAATCAATAATTCTTTTGATTTGTTCAACTCACTGGTGATGCTCTGTCAGAGACAATCGTTGATTAGCAATTTCGTATTTCTTAAGTTTGTGTTATTTACCAAGTATAAAACGAGAACCGATCTTGCGCATATTTAGGAAGAGTCCAAGGAACGTCGTATGCATCAACAAATATCCAGCAAATACGACTACTATATCAACAGTTTCCGCGTCCTACGTGTACGAAACTAGCTTGTATGAATAATCTTCATGGTAAATATATAATTCTGTCATATTGTCCTTTCCTTACCCGTATTGCCTCCCTTATCTTTGATGCCATATTTCCAAGAGACATCAACAACCAAGCAACTGAACCTTTTTCGATTTCCTGCTGCTGCTTCTTTCCAATAGATGCCAACCTTCCTATCTTCAACGTAGCTACTTTATCTTCCCACATATTAGCCCAGCGTACTCTGAATGGACCATTGGTGTTAAATGCGTACGTAAGCGCTAGCGCGGTCGGGTTGTTTGTGTTTTCTTGTAAATTTAGATCTCTGAACAAGTGCTGTGCTTCATTAAGTTCAAGACGAGTTCGAACAGTTTCGAGTATATTTGTATCTGAGTGTAATGTCCCATAGTTGTTATTCCATATTTGAAGTGGGGACGCGACGAAGCAGCTACCAGTATTGTCGAGTGTTGATTTATAACATAAATCGTCGTTGTAATATAATTTATTCATTCCGTCATTTACATCCATCACTTTCTCTAGTACGTGTTGCAATTCTAATACACTCTCTAATATTTTTTTATCTAAGACGTTGTAATAATCCCCCGATGTTCCTTCAATAATAATCTGCTTCAATTGCAATCTTGATGCTTGAGTTATTGATTCTCTGGTTGCAAGTGGTATGAAATTGTCAGAGTCGGCACGTGCAATGACTTGAGTTGATTCGAGTGTTGGAGATTTATCATTGAAGTAGTCAGATTCTACAAATGATCTGAATAAAGACGCATAAGAAAATGAGGCTATTATAAGACAGAATACAATCGTCTCAATGGGAGCGCGAGACGATTTAGAGGCAACATAACAGAGGAAAGCGCGAAAGCGAGCCGGGAGTTCCTGTAGCCGCATCGACATTGTTGTAAGGAAAGAATTATGAGAATGTCAGTGGTATGTGTCTAGGTCTTGGTGGTATTGTTAGACTTTGGGGGCGAGTGGATTGTTGTAGGGACGTAAGTTATTATAAATTTTTTTTTGTAGAGCAGGTGTCTGCCCTTTGCAAACTTTAACTTCAGCATGTTTCCCGATTTGTACTTGTAAGGGAATTTGTGTGATGTCAGGAAGTCTTGTGTATGTCACAACATTAGAGAATATAATAGATAATAGGCTAGCTACTTAATTATAACGATACGACTGATAAGAGATTGAATGAAAAACCAAAATCGTTAACGAATGGTCAAGACAAAATGGTTAACCTGTTTCGACATGTCTTTTTGAGAGTCATCCGGACTATCGGTGACCCAATTAAGTGAGGGCTGCATGATGTCATAATTGACATTCAAATGTCAATTGGGGTTGTGCATTACGTTTATTAAATTGTCACCTTTCATGTCCGCACATGTTTTGAGCTATTAATATGGCCATGAACACATTGGGAGAGAGATGAGAATGAGACATGATGTGTTACGTAGAGAATGGGATGCGTATGGGAAGCTTGCCTGCCTGTTATTACAATTAATGTTAACCGTTGAGGCAAAAATTTGTTTGTCAACAAATCCGACACACGAGTACAAGATACCGATAATTCTGGATAAAAACCTGTTTATTCACCGACTGTCTTACTGAAAGATAATCGGATAAAAAAATTTTTTCAGGGGATTCCCGGCTTAATTAGGCATCCCAGTAGATAAAATTTGTCGCCTACAGAATACGCATGCACGAACGAGTTCAGGGGCTAAAACTTTAAGCAAAGAATTCGGTAAGCAACAACTCGTCTAAAAAACTTTTCTCTTCTGCATCTTATTTTTGAAGGGTTTTTTCCTATTACTATTGATACATTCTTTATTTATAACAGAAATTAATGCTGTAATACCACGAAAAGATCTGACAGATTGTCCATCCCTCGGTATGACTTGGCTTGCAATTAATGGTATTTTGTGACATTGCAACCAAAGAGTAAAATAATTCGTATTATCATGCACCGGAGATCACTTGAATCCTATTTTTTTGCTACTCTGTCGAATTTAAATTTGTAACTCATGCAAGTAATATATTACTCTAAAACCCTTCCCACTCTTCAGAAAATGTACTCCTTGTTTTCACCTCTTCTTTACTTAAGTAGATATGTTAAAAACCGGCGTGGAAAATAAGTCTGTAGTGTTAATGTGATAAAAAAAATTATTTTTTTTTTGCAATTAGCTCTTACTTAGAATGGGCGTAACAATAATATGACCATTTTGGTCCAGTCCGATACTTTATTCGATTGACATAAACAGCGCCAATACTAATACGTAATAATAGTTTCCAATGTCAAGCCTATTAACCACAATTTGTGTTTTATTAACTGTCAAAAGTTCATTGTTGGTTTCCCGTATTGATTTATAAAATTTATTATGTTGTCGTTGCAGTTGTGATGGTATCATTTAGTTTGACCCAATAACCCTCTACCTGCGACGATTACTATAAAGTCTTAATTATCGCTCATCTAGGCAAGATAATAGAGAGTTTCAAAAGTCGGTTATTATCAGTCTTAGGAACATTTCTGTCTTCCATTTGGCCTTGAAATGCAATGAGAGACGTTGGATTCAACTTTAATGCAATTTAAATCATATCCAAACTCATATCCAAACTTTAGCATCCATCCATAGCGCCCTTCAGCCAACAAATTCACATCTCCCTCGGAATTAAATCCTTTAGCCCTGGTTGAACCGTTTAATCTGTATATTAATATTCCCTTTTCGAAAGCAGCACCTTACAGATATTCGACGCATCTATGTACTATAGCTGGCGAGATTGTCTCAAAGCAATCGATCGCTGACCCCTGAGACTTAACTATTTTCAAATGGAGCTGTCGATCGGTAGACACTAATCCTAGACGGATATTCGCCCTCGAGTTAATCGATCCGGTGGGATTAAATCGGAAGCCTATAGTAATAGGTTGGTATCTATTTAAATGCATTTCCACTTAAGCGAATAACAATCGTAAATGCCACGAATATCCATGGGACAAAAGGCGGGTATTCCTAATTGACATAGGGATTAGTGGTTCACGACTATACTGAAAACTATTCGCTCATCATCATAAAGGGATCGAAAGTAATTGAACACATCAATTTTAACGGAGAGTCGCGCTTCTTATATATCTGTTTGAGATGTCAGTTTTTCCTAACTAGTGGATTATTTACTGATTGTGCTATTATTAATGTCATACGTGCGAATGTCACTTTCACATTTCCGATCTAAAAAAATCCTCACAACACTATTGGACGTCATTATTTAATATTAATCCTCATAAACTGAATTAATTCTACCCTCTCCCAACCATTAAGAGTCGCTGATTGTTATTAATATGCTGCTCTTTGCCGTTTATTACAGTAAATAAACGTTGTCACCCACTTACCACGTTGAGGTGGCAGCATATCAAGTGGGTTTGCCTAAACAGGATCAACCATCTCGGGGATCAAAACCGTTTAGGACTTCACAAAAAATTATGCAATATTGCATTTAAAATGTATTCGACAATGCTTGCCTGACATCTACCACGTTCGTAAACATCCCTCACTCGCGAGCTGAGGTTGGCAGCATATCAAATAGGAATCCTCCCAACCAGTAGGACTAAGGAACTATGCAGTTGTTTGTTGCCATTCATGGAGGGAAGGCAAGTATTTATATACTTGTTGCGAAAATGTCCTGAAATATGGGACGGGTGGCTTCCGATTGGGCGCAAGTAATAATATATTCCCCATTTTACGCGAAAAATTGTTTACGCCGCGGCGCCCTGTAATGTTACGCGTATGTAAACAGTCATCACCCCTTTTCCATTTTGTTAAGAGTGGAATTCTTGGTCCTTCACATAACTTTTGCCTTGTCGTGATTAAATTGTATTGCAACTAAAAGTTGGTTTTTGTAGTTTATCTTAAAGTTATTTCCACCTCATTACTTATATAATGGTATCAGCGCGTCTGCTCATCATCACTCTTTATCAGGCGTTTTTTCTTTACAGAAAATTATTTTCATTTTATCACGCACCCTAATGTTGAAGAAAAACATGTTGTTATTTCATAATGCTCTGAAGAGTGATGATGAGGTAAACATCGTCTGTATGTTGAAAGCGAAAAAGTAGTTTGGTCATTATAACTTTACGCAAATATATTAAAGCAAGTGCCTGTAAATGTTGCGTTGCTATTGCTCTATCCGAAACCTAGGTCGTCTATAGTAAGTAACTCCAGCTTGACACTCAAATTAACACTTAATTTATTTGCTCTTATTTTGTCTATTACATAGTCACTGTCGTTCATCATTTTGGGTACCGTTCTGATTATTTCTCTTTGAAGCTTTAATAGGATATAATGCGATCGACGTTGCTTACTGTCTAATCAAAGGGCTGCGGCCATCATAATAATACTGAAATTACTACAACTTAATTAGGGCACTATCTTTGAGATGCGACCTAGACCTAGGATTGGGCATATTCAAGTAACATACGTTTTTTATCTTATTAGTGTGAGGAAATCAACGAAATTATTGCAAGAATAAAAATATCGCAATTACAATTAAGTAAAGCAAAATAGCTCGTGTACGTTGTGGCGAATAATTGGAATTTTAGAATTAGGTTTGCTTATGTATCTTATCGAAAACGTTTGCGAATTCAATCTGGAGGACTACTGTCAGCATAACCTGAACACTTTGAAGAAGGAAAAGACTTCTTGTATTTAACACACAGGTGTAATTTTGGCAAGATAAATGAAATTAAATGGTTGATACTAAACCCATTGGAGTGCGGCAATTTTTAAGTTCGGCTGACGTTTAGATGGTATGGAATTAGAGTATGATCATGAAGATTCGCCATGCTCGGACCGGTCGGACTGCTTTACATACTCAAAGAACAAAAGTAAGTGCAGGTAAACAGATTCACCTCCATAACGGGATTATAAACGGTATGCAAACTTTTTGAGAACAGCCTCTGTCATATTCTAATTTTAATCTTTAGGTGATAAAGAAGATCTAAAACATACGAAAAGTTCAAACTATTATCAACATACGTCTACCTCATTTGAAGAAAAAGATGAAAGCTCGAATATTTTCAATGTAGTTTTATGTTAACTGACTTTGTCTTTCTGTATGATTTAGATGGTGAGTTCCGTAAGTAGCAAAATCGCCTATTTACAATAACGACGCCGCAAAAGTGTCACTAGATCCAGATGTCTGTTTAAAATAACTCAGTTTATGTCGCAACAAACAGCTCGTTATTTTATTCACCCTTTTTTCTTTTCTAAGTGTGATGCTATGAGAAATGGTGACGTTAGTTCTCACAAAATTGCGTATAGCATAGTTAGGAAGTCACCCTAAAGAAACAAAAGAATGGTTGTAACCCGAATGCGTTGCTCTGGATTCAAACTCTTGGAAGAAATTTTTGAAAGAATGAAGACATGGATCGGTTCAGCTGTTTGTATCATAACAACAAGATTGGGAGACTCGTAGAAGCCTTGCTTACAATCGTCACAAAGTTTGTAGTGGACTACGTTCTGCCGGGATTGCAAAAGGAGAAAAGACGCAGCCACGAAGATTCGTAAGTTTCGAGAAGGAAGTGAAGAAACTTCGAGCGGGTATGATAAACCACATTCGCCCTTATTAGTTAGTTTTGATCCTCTCCAACTAAAACGTTGTAAACAATATACTAATATACGATAAACGCTTCTTTTTTTTTTCAGTTTCGATATAAATTATAACGCAATCATAAGAATCTATCGATTATGATACATTATCTACAATAATATTATGTTGAATGTAGCATCGATGTATTGAAATAATTAAAGCAGTAATGTATCGGATAATCGAGTATTTATCTGCCGCTTTCCCCAAGTTATTCCTGCAATAATTCGGATATTATTATCACGGTTATTAGGGACGAACGATAATTTCTAATTTATGACCAATAATAGACAAGTAGTATTGTTACGGCCGGATTTATAGTTTCTGTTCAACAGTGGTGTTACAGAAATCTGCTGGCAGAGGTAAGAAGTATAGTATAATATGTGTACAGACTCCAATTATAGCAATCTTTTACGTCTTCTATTCTAAATGTGGGGCTGTTTATCTTTTTAT
This sequence comes from Paraglomus brasilianum, assembly GCA_910592345.1. Taxonomy (NCBI): domain Eukaryota; kingdom Fungi; phylum Glomeromycota; class Glomeromycetes; order Paraglomerales; family Paraglomeraceae; genus Paraglomus; species Paraglomus brasilianum. The sequence continues at coordinate 19,077 of CAJVPI010000826.1, forward strand.
TCTTTGTCCTGATATTTTCGTTATGTCAATACTTTTAAATACTTTGTGAATAATTTATTGTTATCTACAATTATAAGTTACATAAAACGGGTTTTAGATAATCGACTGTCTAACAAAAAAACATCCATTTTGTTCATTGTTAATTTGTGAATGTCTTTGTATTCTTACGTATGAAATCTCATTTCTAGACGTTTTACAACTGTGCAATCACCGATTTTGTTTCAGAATTAAATAAAGACTCTTAGAAGGAACATGTTAAGTTGTCGTTTCATTGTCTTGGCAATTATTGTGTCTCATTATATTTTGTAATTATCTTACGTCCTTTACTGTCAGACTAAGTGTAGCAAACTTATAAAAAGCAAGACAATAAGGTGGAACTTGAAAGGAAAAATCTTTATCGTTAACATTTTTGCGCTCAAAGTAACCATTCGCAAGGTTGAACATATTATTATGTTTTTACAACGACAATAATTGGTGTATTAATGCCTTGTCGTGTAAATGTCCTTATTACTTAATACTTATTCATTGACTTTTTTAATGTAGTTATGGGATTGGAGATACCAAGTATTGACACTGATAGTGAGTCATCAGAAGTATCGAATAAATTAGAATCTGATCGATCTTTCCTTATCGAAGAAAGAAGGAATGTGTTGGAAACTGTAAGACAATTGCTAAACAAAGGAGTGGACTTAGCTGAAGAAAACATAGAAAACGATGGATTTTACGAAACTTTTATAAATCTTGTTAAGCCTCTTATAGAAGAAATAACTGCCTGTAAGGAAGCTCTCGATGCTAAAACACAACAGCAAACTTGGCGACCGCCTAGAAATAGAAGATTACCCTTCCTTCTTGATTGATTTAACTCACTCATTAGTGTACTAATAATGTGAAGTGTCACACATATACTTACTTTACGTGATGTAAGTATGTATAACAGAGAAATAATGTATTGTCTGTTAACATTTCTTGATCATGTCTCTGCTATATCGGACAGTTAACAGGGAATCAACTAATAAATTTGTTGATCAAACTCTGAATAGCCCGGATTATTTGGATGTAATACTGTAATATTTGCTTTTTCTATCCCGAATAACCACCTGCTAAAGTCCGTTAGTGTGTTAGTTTTTGATTGCAAAACTTTGGTATAAATCAATTAACAAACTACTTAAAAACCCGTGTACCGCAGTTTTATTTAATTGTTAAAAAAAAAAGAGGCGTAGAATGTTTACTTTATTATAGCAAGGTTTGACTATGGCCAAGATTATCCACAATAATAATCAAACAGTTTTATCGTTACAAATTTAGAGTGTAAAAAGAGCTTACTCATTTTCATCAACTGTTTACATATAGTGCTACTCGCAGCCTATACTAGATAAGACATATTACATGACGCTATTGTTATCGATTTTATCGATATTAATTGTTCGAAAACAGTACGAACTACATCACATATGTATAACATACAGTATGTACTGCATTAGACAATATATCGATATCCATTTGTGCTTTACTATTTGTCGGATATTGTTTTCGACTGCGGTATGGCATAGTAATAGATAACACCATTTATACTTGTGGGGTTACGTACGACAGCACTTGATAATGTCGGTGCGTCATCTTTCGTCATCTTTCGTCATCTAACACGCTAACACGCATCTACTCATACGAGGTTATAGGTAACATCAGGAGACCGATACTAGAAACCCGCATGGCAATCCAAGCCTTTGTCCCGATGAAAGGAGATATATCAGTCAAGGAAAGAACAAGCAGAGGTAAACACGATAAGGATGATGAAAGTAAATTTTTGATTCTGCTTTTGATAAAGAAGTATTTTTTTGTCTTGTGACGCGGGAACTGGGCTTTCCCACGGTAAACATATTTGGAATTTGTGCTATATCTAGAAAAAGGACTGATTACCGGAATCTGGTTAATAATATTATGGGGTAAATGGCGACTTTTTAAGTTTTTTTCGGGTGCAATACGTTACGTTTT
>CAJVPI010000827.1:0-21058 GCA_910592345.1 Paraglomus brasilianum
GAGCTACTTATATATCTTCGAGCGTCGCGGAAAAAGCGCAACGCACTTTTAACTATTTCTAGAAGAACAATTAAATAATAGCGTTTTGTGCTGTTGCGGATTTTTTGCAACATTTTAATTTTGTTTCCTAATGTAGCGTCGCGGATTTTTTGAAACGCTGTTATTAAACTAATGCTTTTTGTGAAAAACTGAACTAAAATTAGTGTGGATTGTTTGACTGCGGAGGAAGATTTTATCATGTGACTCACTTATCTGATTCTTGCCGTAACACTAATTTCGTAGAATAAAAGTCAGCTCTCGATAAATTTTGTAAATTTACTATCTAACATACTGCAATTTTGCATATATATTAATATTACCTCCAATGTGCGCTAAATTCAGTATTAAATTCACGCTGATTGCATTGCCTGTTATGCCAACATTCTTATTTAATTAAATGTAGTGACTTTGAGACGGAAACAAATTATTGGTTAAAGCTGAACTTGAGCGTCTTTGCTATTACTTTAAAATTATTCTATTGGTTAAATTTCACGTTTCATGTATTTTGGATCGGGGTATTTGTTAACTTAAATCACCTGATTATAAAATAGTGAAGGACATCATGTAAACTACCCAAGAACACCAACAAAAAGTGCAGCACATGACCACCGCAAAATTTTTACTGGCTGAAACAGAAATTTATTTTTGGTATGATGGGGGACACAAGTACGCATTTCAAACAATAATACAAGCATTACTGTATTAATAATTCAAAATTTAAGAACGCCATTTGTTCTTGATAAATGTTAAATTATGTTTAGAAATTTGACAAATGCTACATGTGTTTGAGATCTGTTCAAAGTTATTTATATAGTGAGCAGAAATTTGAAACAGCCTTTTCTGGTAAAATTTATCTTAAATTAGGCCCATTATTAAGGCCTTAACAAAATTGTAATTTCTGTGTCACATTAACTTTGGATAAATATAATCTTTAAAACGAAAGATTTTCGCTCTTTAATAATGGGTAGACTCACAAAACGCACTCAACACTGTCGTGAGCTTGCGAAAACCAGCATAATGCCATAACCGACAATGTTTTTATTAATGACAATTGTTATTTTACAGACAATGCGATTGAAGATGATAATAGATTAGACTATTTTGTGGTGTGAAAAAAAAAACGATTGTAACGAATGATGATTGTTGTGCGCGTCCTTGCAGCGCAAGAAGATTTCAAAGCTGACAAACCGCTACTCCAAGAGGTAATTGAGAGCATGGGCCACAAAGTTATCTTCTATTCCAAATTCCATCCCGAATTAAATTTCATTGAGCAATATTGGGACGCTGCTAAACGATTACACAACAACATTGCGATCACACTTGGAACGGTTTAAAGGAAACTCTTCCATCTGCATCTGATTCCATTTCTCTACAGACAATACGAAAATATGCACTAAAGTCCAAACGATTTATGGATTGCTATAGGAAGGAATTGGAGGGACGACAGGCAGAATTTGCCATTAAAAAATATAAGAGATAGAACGGTTCCTGAACTGATTTTTGATCTCTAGTTGATCATTGACATTTTTAGTAATGATTTCCCCTTGAAAATTGAACTCGCACCCAAATTTCTCCGACGACCCTGCAATGCCATTGGTCAAAATTTGTTCGAAAAATTTGATTGGTCCCTAGACGAAGCATACATTTCGTATCTAACCAGTTAATTTTGGCCATTCTCCTCGTAATTTTTGGGCCTAAATTAGCGATAATTTCATATCTCGATCTTATACATTATAAGCATACATTTCGGGATCTAACCAAGTTAATTTTGGCCATTCTACTCGTAATTTTTGGCCTAATACTAAATAGGAAAAATTAACGATAATTTCATGACTTGATATTAATATACCTCGGTCTTGTGTAAATACATTACATGGTAAAAAATGAAAACACTATAAACAGAATCTTGGATATCAGCAGGTTTACTTATCAAATACAGCAATTTAGCAATTGATCAATATTTCAACCTCACTAGTACGTAGTAGCTTTAGGCGTTTGGCGGTTTGTACGAGATGAGAAAGAGATTTCTGGATATTGTGTTTACGTCAAGCGTAATCGCTCATTCCAATTGTATTGACGTTTCCTCGGTGATTTTTCGTGGGGACAGCGCAACAAGTCTCTATAATAAATGATTGATGTTAGAGGCATCAGAGTAAGTAATGACAGAGCGATGAATTACTTTTAAGCTCGATAGTTCCTTCAATCTTTCTAGCCTGGAGACGTTAGATGGCCTCCTTGTTGATATTAACTGATCTAATATTCAAAATCTGATCTTCGGAAGGTTAAACTGTTGTCGTAATAATCTTATCCAACTGAATAGAATAATGCTGTAATGTTAGTAATATTAATTGTCAAATTACGGTAGAAATAGCGGCATGCGGCTTCACATGGGCTGTTTCCTTCGTTTTCTGCCTTGAAGTAAAGTCCTTACATGCCTATGGTTTCTTGGTGCATCTTGATGTACAGTATATTCGCGTAAAGGCAAAATGGAAATATCCAATTTGTAAGCGCGAGATCAACACGTTCTTGTCCAAATGCATCACAAATATCTTGTCGAATACATTCGCGCATGAATGAATAAGCATTCGACAGTAAAAATTGTAAATATTGACAGTTTTATTTCAGTTTGTTATAATCTGTCGTCGTCACTAGATATCACAAAAGTCGGAAAAGAAAAGCTTGGTTTATTGTACCGATTCGTGTAGCTTAGCTAACTAAACTCGTACGCAAATTGTACCTTTACATAATTATCACTTGTATACGCAGTCTTCATCTTCATTCTGTAACGTTATTTCCATACATGTTCTATATTGCGATAGAATATTTGTTAGAATTAATAGTCTTCTTGTTGATGATAAAGCAACGCTTAAGTATGATGTTGCTGTGATTCAGTTAATCGATACATATTAAAATATGATCTATAGTCGACTATTGCACTCTTAACTCTCCTTCTTATTATTATGATTCACGGAATGAGATATCATGTGCCTCAAGAATATCAAGCGCTATCATACTGTAGTCCATCAGTATGTATTCATCTTGATGCCAATAAACATACCTTTACCATGTGAATGAAAAGAAAGAAATTGCATCACTATTACTATTACAGAGAATTAATTGTATTATCGACCATAGTTACCCACTTTGTAGTTGAGAGAGTTGAGCCAAAATTTTCCCAACGACTTTATGACGTCAAGTGTAACATTTTTAATGTCCCAACTCTGGTCATGAAATTAAGACTGGAGTGACTGGAATTATTCTAGATTGGATCCTTATATGTAACGAACCAATGGAATTGCAGAATCGTCGGGGGGTCGCTGTGCGAGTTGTTATGCATAATAATAACACATACATACTTTTAGTATAACACATACAGTATTTTGTGGAAACTGAAGCAATGAACGTCCGACTGCAGTCTTATATAGAATTGGATCTATATGCGTGATATAGCCTTTTATAACTAAACAACAATACGTCATTAAATGTCACTATTACTATTGTGTATTTCTAAACAATAAATAATAATTCTGAATTGTAATGCTATACTGTCGTCATTCCAGCATCATCTATTGCAATGTTTGGCAACGAGCAATACAGCATAAATTTGTATATATTTATTATCACAGTATTATGCCATTTTTGTGTTATCCGAATTAACGAAATCGAGTATAGCGCGAGCAAATGAAAAGGTTTTCCATTTTCCTTTCCCTCAATAGAAAGAAAGTTTGAGGGATGGTGGGAAATAATATTTGTTGTTGTATGCATCGACCTCTTGCAAACCGAGAGGCGATCGCTGTCGCATGAACAACGCACTGGGATCATTAGAGAACGATTTTTTTCGTTCCCAAGAGCATTTGTTTAATAAAGACGAACCTATCAAACTCGCAACGGTAATATAGGAATATAAACGTTAAATAATATAACTTTAATATATTTATATTTTAAATTAAACGTTCATTCAGGATATATATATATTTATTTATTACATGTACAGTCGGACCTCCATAAAAGAACACAGTCGGGACAGCCAAATTTATGTTCTATCATAGAGGCGTTCTCTTATCGGAATTATATAGCAAACATTAGTAGTATTTATTAAATCATACTACTATTACTAACAAAGTATCGATCAAGTACGCTCATCTGCACTGCCGACGTCATGTTTAGGCCTCGATCCTGACACTCCAAATAACTATCCTATTATTTACCTAAGTCACGTTCTTACATCGTTTATTCTGCTGCTTCTGAAACACAAAAACCCTTCTCCTCTCAGGCACGGCGGATTTGAGGCAAGTAGCACATAGGCATAATATTAAGGCATGCTTTGATCTTATGACCAATAGTCATATTGATAAAGCGGGCGTCTAGCTGCACGACATCTGGTAGGTTAAGGTTAACTGCCCTTTGTCATTATTTTCTGGGAATGTCAAGTATGTGAAAATGTCAAAGACCCTTGTGAGTCCTAGTAACTTTACACTCCAGACAGTCAGTTTACACAACTCGTCATCTTGACAAATTTTGCAATTAGTAGTTAGTATTTAGATAAACCAATTTAAAATTGAACAATAGAACATTTTATTCGCATTACAACGTTAGCTGTTTAAGGGGCGTAATTTAATGAGGTTGTGACAAAATACTTGGGATACTTCTGTAATAGTGTTTTTATTAATTCTTCTTTGTACACATGTTTTGCTTTTCTTCATGATAGTATTCCATTTCCTTGGCAAATTTGACCTTATTACTCAAGTATTGTATTAAAACTTGTGCTTCTCGGACGTCGGAATGTATATGCAAAATAAAATTGAACGGTAAATTACGGTTTGAATATTGTGTAACTAATTAATGTTACTGTTAACACCTTTTACTTAATAATAATGCACTTATGATTCGTCCGGAAAATTTTTTTAATACTCCGTACAAAGCAGGCACAAATCAAATACGCCGTGAGTGACGTGATTTGTAACTTGTATTATGTAAAGACGACTCTTGCAAGCGTTTACAAGATGTCCTAAGTGCACACTCTTTACGGTTGAGGGGGCATACGCCAAACCTGATTGGTACCACAGGAAAACGCTATCTGATGGGGGCGTTTATGTGCTATGCAGCATATTTGATATGTTGGGTTTTGGAAAAAGTAACTCGTAATTTTATATTTTATACGGTCTAGACTAAAAGCTCCAATTCATTCCAGCAATACGATTCTAGAAAAGTATCGCTTAATGTAAAATTAAGGAAAGTTTTTGAAACCGGTCATTTCACAGCAAAGAATTGAGAATGAGCACAAATAGTTGGAAGTTTATTCAATTTATAGTCTTGGAAATTTATTTACGTGCAATCTCATGTCAGCTTTTTGTCAAAGAAACAGACTTACTACAGATCAAGGCACTTGAATTTAAACGTGTTTTTATCAATTAAAATAAAATTACTTGCGCATGCAACTTGCTCGGCACTATAGTCAGAATTACTTCCTTGTCAGGTATCTGTTATTCAGCATATATTCTTCGTGTTTAATCGGAGAATTTGAATTCCAACTAGCATAGCGGCTTGAGGCTGTATTAACGAGATAGAAAAGATCAAATGGCTTGCAATAACAATGCGTGTACCATATAATATTAGGGGAGAAACAGAATCAAGGACGTGTTTGAAGACTCTTGGTTCTGCTATTTAGGAGTGATGCAACAATTACCTATTGTTATGTCTGTTTGAGTCGACAATGTCTGTGGATCTGGCGTTTGCGGTCCAAATGGACGTTTGCAAAAAGTTTTTGATCTTGTTCTTAGTTATCAGACTTGACAGGTTCCATACCTTCGTTTACTTGTTGATTTGAAGTCGTGGCAAAGTTGTCAAATTTGCGAAAAACTCTGAAAAGTTTAAGGTTTCGAATTCTTTCAAAATGTTAAATTTACATCAACTATTACTATAAGCTTGTCTAGAAAACTACACTTGTTCGCGATTAGATGTTTTACAACGTATATATACGCAACATATAACCTTTGTAAAATACTATCATATATCGAATTAAAGAGCGGATATTAACTTGTTTCTTCACTACCTTTTTTTGACGTCAATTACTTACATACTAAACGCCTTTCTCAGAAGTTTTTGTCAGTGAGCTTCTAGTTTGAAAAAGTCTTTTGCGGGTAGTTTCGTAGTGGTCTACTTTTTTATATAGTTAGATAGTGAATACACCTAACTTTTCATCCAACGTGTCAGTTACTACATTTACGTATAATCTAACTCAAAACTGGCAATTTACATAAAAATAAATTTGAAAGCATTCCTCAAATTACTTTCCAATATTCCCGCCAAAAGGCTGGACAGTTTTACTTCCAAGCACGTAATTTTTGAGTGACATATCGTTTGCTTTAGGTGTCGTGATGTTACGCAAAATATTGTATATGATCATTTGAAGATTAGTTCCTTATTATCTGGTTCTTAATTTACATCACGCACGCAAAACGAAGTCCATTAATGGCAAAATTGATTTTTGTGTAATACCATTGTATTAGTAACTATTGTTTTAATGTGTTTGTACAAATCGATTGTATTCGGTGGAACAAACGAGTACTATTGAAGTCCCTATTGCTAATTCCTATCACATAGTTGCAGCCAATAACTCTTCGTAGAGATCGACATTACACACGTCAAGTTACTGTCGTGCTTGCAATTCTTTGTTCCGATGGATTGTCATTGTCTCACTTGAAGGCTGCAAATATCACCTCTTGCGTAAAGAAATCCGCTTTCACCCATTGCAGTATGTTGAACCTCGAATGATAATTTTCTATGATAATGACACAGACATAAACGGGAAGTATAACCAGTCTTTTTGCAGATTACACCACAGTAACGCCCGACAGCAACTGATATGACAGATTAGCTATTGCTGCCCCAACGCCATGTGTATCAGTTAAAACCTCTTTACGGCAGGATCGACGGATCTGTAGATTGATGAAGCCATTCTATTGATGTAGAATGGATTTCGAATTCGCAGCAAACCGAGTTTGAAAGAATTATGAATGTTTGAAATGTCAAGCTCTTTTCTTCTATTCCCTCAAAAGTTTCATCTATTCAAAGACGGACATCCGTTGCTTGCACGGAGCATTTTTTGTGTTGCAAACGTATATGAGAAGTAAATTATAATCCAGATGATACCAAGACTATTTGGGATTGTTGCATTCTCAAAACGAACGATTATTTAGGAAGTAATTTGCATGGATAAACTGTGTGACCAACTCTAATAGGTGACTTGGTAGTCGTACCACGATTAACTTTAAAACAATTATGTCACGAGGCATGAATGACTGAAGGGAAGTGTAAATAAGTTTAACTGGCATTTTTTCATCAAAGTCTTATATAAGAGATTTTATACGATATAACGTAATAAGGGAATATGCGCTATTGTAGAGACGGTACATATGGCCGGCGAGTCAAAGACATTAGAGTTTTGCTTGTGCATCAGTGATTGATTATATAGTTAACCAATACTACGGTAAAAATGAAAGAGCGACAACGGTTGCACTGAAGCTCAATGCCATCATTATACATAGTAAGAAACCCTTAATTACTCTATTGGTATTTAGCCACATAACATATCGGAAGACATTGATCGAATGGTTTGTAAAAAATCCCCATACACAATAAACAATAAAGCAAATGAAATGAATGTGAGACTCTAATTAATAATACATGACGCGTTCTTAGTATCTGTGAATCTTTTTCTTCTAAAATCGACATGAAGTCTGTGTTATGAACATCCATTAAACCGTTTACGGCGTTAAATGTGTGTATCTCGCAAACTTATGACTAAATCACGCAATCAAGAATCTACACGATTTGATGTGGCTAATTGTTATCAGTAATTGTTATCAGAATTGCCGATTAATGTCTGACAACATATATATACTCATACACACAACACACACTTTTACACACACTTTTACACACACACATACTCTTATACACACACACACACACACAACACATACACATACACATACACACGCACATACTCTTACACACACACGCAGCTTACACACGCAATACACATTCACACACTTGCACACGCAATACACATTCACACATCAAGCACACAGCACAGATATACATTGCATTGTTCGATAACAATAATTTAGTTAAATATGCTAGATGATGTCGATAGAGTAATCAAAAACTATCAAATGTAAGCAATATATAATTTTTATTCTACTGTTAATTTCAAAATAGATGGAATGCATCAGTGCTTTTGTGTTACAGAGATCATTACAAAGTAGGCTAGGATATTTACAATCATTACTTGTTTTGATTTGTGTTCCGTATCCAATAGGTCAGAAATTGCATCATCGTCGAGATAAACTACGTTAATTTCCAAATAAAATATAGATTCTCTACTCTTCTGTTGATAAGTGACTTTTGTAATATAAATTAATTTGTTTCATATTATACAGATTTCTACTAACGGTATGCAGTATAAATTGACAGCAACCCGCCTATCTCACTTAATATCTCTTTTTTTTCTTGCGCGTTTTAAAAAAATCAGAGATCCGCAAACAGTTTGTAATAATGTCTGACCTACCCTATACTGCACCGCGTCCAACCATCAAGAACAAATTGGATGATGTTCGAACAGATTTTCCACGATACATTACGGAATACTTCTTGTCTTTATTCCCAATCGTTACATGGATTCGTCGTTATAACTTGACATGGTTGCTTGGAGACATCATTGCTGGGCTTACAGTTGGGGCAGTAGTCATTCCTCAGGGAATGGCTTATGCGAAAGTTGCCGGACTTCCTCCGGAATATGGTCTCTACTCATCGTTTGTCGGTGTATCCATCTATTTATTCTTTGCCACATCAAAGGATATTACAATTGGACCAACTGGTAAATAATTCCTCTACAACTAATACCACAATGGCTTTTATATGCTCCCCCATACATGAATGACTAACCATTGTGTCGAATTTTATAGCTGTGATGTCTCTAGTTCTAGGTCAGGCAATTGCTAGCATCGGCACTGCGAACTATAGTGCTTCAGAGATTGCATCGGCGTTCGCTCTCATATCTGGTGTCTTTGCGCTCGCCCTTGGTTTAGCACGACTTGGCATTATCGTAAAATTAATTTCTGCTCCCGTTATTGCTGGGTTCTGTACTGGTTCTGCGATTACCATAAGCATTGGACAGGTAAATAAATATCCCAAACATATGACTAGATACGTGGCTTATCATATAATAAGCGCTCACCAATTAATGTCGTTCTCCCGGTCTTTTTTTTTTTTTTTTCAGATCGCACCTTTATTCGGTATAACCGGTATTGACAATAAGAAGCAAGCATTCCTTGTACTCGGAAGAACTCTTGGTGCCCTGAAGCGTACGAAAATAGATGTCGTCATCGGCGTACTTACGCTCTTATATCTTTATGCGTTGAAATTTGGGACTGCCCACCTATCCAAGAAATTTCCGAGACGCAAGCGATTCTTATTTTTCGTGAACATTTTGAGAAACTTCACTGCTGTCTTCATCGCCACGATTATTTCCTGGCTCATAAATAAGAATAAAAAGACCCCTGCATTTGCTATCTTGAAGACGGTGCCGTCTGGGTTCAATCATATGGGAGTACCCACAATGACTTCCGAACTCTTCTCCGAGATCGCTGACCATCTTCCAATAGTTACTCTCATTCTACTCTTGGAACATGTTGCCATTGCCAAAAGTTTTGGTCGTATAAATGACTACAAGAGTAAGTGTTAATACGCGTATATTTCATTCAATGCAAATAATCTATTAATCACTCTTTTTTTTATTTCAGTAAATCCAAGTCAAGAATTTATCGCCATCGGAGTCACAAACGTTCTTGGTTCATTTTTCGGTGCTTACCCGGCCACCGGTTCCTTCTCACGCACAGCAATCAAATCCGCGTCTGGTGTGCGCACGCCACTTGCAGGCATCTTTTCTGGTATCTTAGTCGTCCTCGCCTTGTATGCCTTGACTCCCGCCTTTTATTACATCCCAAGCGCGGGACTCTCTGCTGTCATTGTACATGCCGTGCTTGACTTGATATCATCGCCAACTTACGTAAAGCATATATATACTATTCAATGTACGTTTTCAAGTTCACTTATATTCAATGTCAACCACGCTGTGCTTTTACATAAGAATAACTCATTGATTTTGTTCATTGAAATAGTTTGGGACTTTTTCGTTTTCGTTTGCAGTGTTGTTTTTACATTTTTCTTCACCATCGAGGTAAGTAGATCATCCCTATTTGCTTATCTGTCTCAACTTTTACACAACTTACGCGTTACAACTTTTTAGATTGGTATCTATGTATCTTCTGGGTTGTCACTTCTTATCCTCATGTTACGTGTTGCTCGTCCTCGAATCGATGAACTCGGTCGTCTTGTTCTTGGCAAATCGGCGGATGGTGTATCACCCCGCTATGTTTATGTTCCTCTCGACCATCCATCGTTCACAACAACCACACCACCACCAGAAGGCGTTCTTATAGTTCGATTGGATGAATCGCTTGTATATACAAATGCCAACAATATTGATGACGAAATTGTTGAACTCGCTAAGAAACGTACTCGTAAATTCCAGAAGTATGCCGAGAAGGCTGGTGATAGACCTTGGAATGATGCAGGGGGAAAGGACGATGCAGAAAATGTCAAGAAACCTCGATTAAAGGCTCTCGTGTTTGACTTCTCTGCCGTGAGTGTCATTGACTCAACTGGCGTACAAAGTTTGATAGATATAAGGAAGGAACTCAACAAGTATTCAGCTCACAATGTCGAGTATCACTTTGCTAATATCTTGGATGAGCAGATACAGAGTGCTCTCGTAACTGCCGGATTTGACAAACAATCTGACGAAGACATGGATGACACAACAGGTGCTGAAATTGGTCTGACTCCCGAGCCCAGAGTGGATGAAGAGAACCAGATTTCTCAGACTGAAAAGTCTACGACAACAAATACAACGGGAAAGAGATTCTTCCATTTGTCTTTAGAGGAAGCCATTCAAGCTGCTGCTGACGGTTGGGAATGAAGCGGATAAATGGTTGCTTATAGATTTATCTTAACTTATAATTCATATAATCAGTATTATTCATCATCAAACTGACGTGGGTAACATGGCTTGGCGGCTCTCTTTACGGGGCTGTCGTGCTTTACGTCGTTTATGGAAATTATGTATTATTATGGGATATGTAATGATAAAATATATTGTACATACTTTCTCCATGTCTTGAAATCCATAATATTCGTTACATCAGCATTATTATAATTTTCAATAAATGTCGACAGTCATCAGTGCGCAAATAATATTATTTTCGTAATGGCATTCATTCTCTATAATTTGGTTTTTAAAAGTTGTCCCTACCGCCTTACCAAGCAACGAGCGAACGCTGTGACCAAGTTATCAACAAGGTACCTCTGTATAACGAAGTTAGGCCTAGTCTCATTTTTGAAACAATATCTTTACTATAGCACAAAACCAGCATTCTCCCTCCATTGCTCCTACCACGTTGTTGCGCCTATTCTAACAGCATTCCAATATTCTCCCTCCGTTGCCTCTATTCTATTTAACTCAAACGCATAAATAATATATCCCTTGCCCCCTCCAGTTCACCTTTGCAACGAGTTTACATAACGCATAACCTAACCTTTGCTACGACTCTGCTCTATGCATTTCAACTATCCTCTCAATAAACGTGTATTCATCGCATACCTTGTTGTTCCTCGTGTGCTTTAATAATCTCGTCGTCTGTCGCATTTTTATGCTTCCTTGCATATGAACCGTAAAACAAGTCGGGAACGTCATCTATGGTAAGTGGCATGTTGTCAAATTATGAGAGGGAACAAAGAACGTGTGCGCGTTTATATCTTTGCTGCGCTTCATGGGCATATCACGTTGTGGAACAATCGCATATCAAATCAGATTGCATGTTTTTGGGAAGTCCAGTATGAATTACGTAATAATAAGCCGCGAATAATTATAACATTTACAAAAAATAACCACTCTGTGACTGCCTTCGGCAATGAATTATAACTTTATTAACTACCTATGCTTCTATCGAGGTTGCATGGGAGAGAATAGTCGGATCCAAGGCCTGCCTCGAAAGGCTATAATATAACTATTCCCTATTCTTTGGCCTCACATAGATAACCTATCCAACATTATACTCATGTATTTCTTTATATCCAACACTTGATTGCACCATTGTTCTTTTATCGGATCTTCTTCTCCATTATAGAAGTTTTCTATCGCTTTTGCTTCGATAACTTTCCTTATTGACATCGTCTGCAACCGTCTTAAACATATCAGATCTAAAAATACTCATTCGTACCGTACCATATACTCTTCAAACACTCTCTTGAAATCCTGTAGCAGAGATTATAAGACTGCGTTTGAAAATAATCTATGGGACGATGCTGTGTATATAAAATATTTTTGGAAAAATATAATTCGCATATTAGATCTTTTCCCTATAGATATTTATGCCTGCGAAGCAATTTACTTTCTAGCCACTATATGATTCCTTCGGCGATTGATACCTATTGCGGAGAAATGACACTCTGTGTCTGTGCCAGCTCCGCTAAATAACGTAAACAAAAGAATGGACACCCACCATGAGAAAAACTTGATGTATTTACTGAACCTGTCACTTTCGCAAATTATTTGAACTTCATCATGAATCATGAATATTTTTTTATTAATCTTTTTAGCGAAATCTTCGCTTAGCGTGCGGATCACAACCTGTAAATCTAAAGTCACAGTTGTTATTTGTTATAGTTCTGTTGTAGTATGAACTCGTTATACTGATAATTCATTACCTCGATTTAGAACGGAATCTAAAGAACCAATGCTATAGTTCGCTAATGACAAATTTTGATATATAAAAGTAGGGCGAAGTTTTGGGTAGGAAAAATCATTATCAAAGCGTTCGCTCAATAAATCAAACATTCATTAAAGTTTATCGAACAAAAAAATCGCAACCCGACTATAATTCAATCTTCAATGCACGAATGGCCTAAGTTTATCGTAATTCATTTCTATATCACGTTCAAGTGCGACTACCGCGTCTTTACAAGATTTCGAAATAAATCGGCTACAGCCAATCACTATTCTATTTTTTGATCACGTGGGAAACTTTGATTATTATTATGTAAAAATAAAGGCAAACCACTTTGCTAGCCTTTTAGGGGTTGAGAAATTTGGTGCTTCCAACGGATGGTTCGATCATTATAAGTCTAGATACCGTATTCAGTCTTATGTGAAATCGGGGGAGGGGAATAGTGCTCCATTAGAGAGAATGGATCAACAGCGCGTATTAAGCTCCGTGAAGTGCTTCGCGAATATGATCGGCGTGACATTTTTAATTGCGATGAAACTGGTTTGCATCTGAGGTTTCACATCTCCATATTTTTATTCCTTCATCTGACGTGTTCATTATGTGTATTATAGCTTATACTGGCAGTTAGAACCGTCGGGGACGTTGGTGTTAAATCCTGTCATCGGCATTAAGAAATCAAAAAATCGTATAACAATTCTTCTTTGTTGCAATGCGTCAGGTACTGAAAAACTTAAACCTTTGCTCATATATCGTCCGCGATTTCTTAAAAAAATCGATAAGAACAAGTTACCTGTTGAATATTATTGGAACAAGACGGCGTGGATGCAAGTCTCCATATGGGAAGACTATCTTAAAAAACTAAATCTTCAAATGCAGCGTCAACAACGTCATATTCTTCTACTCATAGATAATGCACCGACACACACGATCCTGGAGCCTAGTCAATTGACTAATATTACTATTCACTCTCCTAACACTACGTCTCATTTACAACCATGCGATGCCGGCATCATTAAATCCTTTAAGGCAAGTACGAAAGCCATTGATTTGTCACTTGAATTAAACTAAAACTTTTACCCTGTGTAGGCACACTATCGCTGATTCATATGATCTTTCTCGTGAACTCAACTCAAATAATATTCCTGTTAATGTTCTTGATGCTACAACTTACTACGCCGAGGCGTGAAGTGCTGTTACGGAAACTACCATTAAGAGTTGTTGGAGGAAAACCGACATCTTACCACCTGATAAGGAGACGTCAACTGTTGATGAATTGAACGTCGACGACGTTATAGAGTTAGAAATGAATAATCTACAATCTACTATTGATTGCCTAGACTGGGAAAACTCAATATTATATGAACGTTGACGAAGAAATAGAAGGGAAAAATATAAATGACGATGAGATAGTATCTATGGTAAATCGTTCTCTCTTAGAAGAGGAAGACGAAATTGAAGAATCGACCATTCATCCTACTGTAAGTGTTAAGTCTGTTTAGAAAGTTTACAGGTATTGTCTGACTTTCTTTCCAACCCACCCGCTGAGTTTGCTTATGATAATACTTTTTTAAAATTCGGAGCTTAAGAAGTGATTTGTTGGCTCACTCTATTTCAAGAAAAAGTAAACATCTATTGATAATTTTATTCGCAACTATTAGTCTATACAAGTAAACAATAAAGCTTGACACCTTCCTGATAATCGATATTTTGCGTATCGCTCATATATTATCGGAGAAAAGAAAAAAACCCGATCTACCGATACCCCGCTTCACCGATAAATTTTTGGCGGAACGAAAATATCGGTATAGTAATAGCGAGGTTTGACTGTATATTGTTTATATTGTTACTTTGTGACATTATGATGCTAATGAATAATGTAGTGTGCCAAAAAACCGTAAATTAGCATGTTACAAGGGGGCCAGTTTAGTAAATCTCCGAAAACACAATTTAAATTATGTTACAGTTTCTAATTATGTTGGTTTTAGGATGGGCTAAGCAACGCATATAGTTATTTGTGTTATACACGGCCCATATTAACAAATAATATGTCCGAATAATGTTTGTTAAATATTATCTAATCAAGATGTATAACCATATATTCAATACCTTGTTCGCTTAGTTAGTGTAGACTATAGTATTTTTAGGGACAACTATAACAGCAGTATCAATAACAGATAACAGCAACAACAACAGCAGTAATAACAGATAGCACAATAAAATAACCGAAAGCGGTTGGTTAGGCTAAGCAAACGCATAATCGTATCATATCACAAACATCAGGGAAGCCCCTTATAAATTTACATAGGAAGTTTTTTTACCAATCATTTGTTTAAAACGTATAATTTCAAATCGCTAAAGCTTTTGGAGAAGCAAGCTACGCTCCTGATAACTGTGGCAATACATGATTTAACTCATGCAATATAAAAATACTGTAGTAACTTGTGATTACTAAATCTTATACATATATGACTATTATAAAGCTTAATATATTAATATTACAATTGGCCCGGATTCAAACTCCATAGTTTCCGACACTTTTATACATTAGTCCAAATTGGTCCATTTGTGTAAGTTATAAAATATCAATGGCGTGACACAATATATCATTATAGCATATGTTTAATTGTAAAAATGTACCCCTGTAAAGATGCATCGATACTTTTGCTGCTTTACAAAGGTAGCAGTAATGATAGTCCCATGATCATGGCTTTGTATTACAAAGCTAAGAGTACA
Organism: Paraglomus brasilianum; assembly: GCA_910592345.1. Classification (NCBI taxonomy): domain Eukaryota; kingdom Fungi; phylum Glomeromycota; class Glomeromycetes; order Paraglomerales; family Paraglomeraceae; genus Paraglomus; species Paraglomus brasilianum. Next base: position 15,624 of record CAJVPI010000827.1, read on the forward strand.
ATTTGTGATCTGCAATCTTATGATTATTCCTATTTATGAATAGCGATTATATTGTTTATATTGTTTATATTGTGCTATGAACGCTAATGAATAATGTAGTGTGAATTACCATGTTACAAGGGGGTCAGTTTAGTAAATCTCTGAAAACACAATTTAAACCATGTTACAGTATAAATGCGTTGTTACTATTGCTGCTGTTGTTGTACTCCTGTTTAGTAGCTTCATAAAAGAAGAATTAAAACACATGTCTTGCTGCTTTCTGCTCGCTGCGTTCTTCCACAAGAACCCTGTCTCTGCATACATCTTTGAGATATTACTATGTTATTATCAATTGGTTTATTAAGATACCCATTTTATCTAATTCTTACAATTTCAATAAACTATATTTTACAACAAAAGAATGCATCTGTGACAAGTAATGTATATGTAAATTAATTTACTTTACACCAAGACAACAATTAAGATTAGGCGGTTTGCTTGCAAAGTCTCGCATTTTGAATTCTATTAGTATTACCAAAAGACAGATATTTTTTTTCAAAGCTGTAGTATTCTTCGTATATACCAGTTTTTGCTACAATTTTTAGTTTGTTCGAAAGCTTAAATAAGGCAAATCTTTTTTATTAATGATCAAAGTGCAAATAGCATAATAAATTCTGCCATTTAAACTATAAAAGACATGCGCTATTATCCAAAGAAAAACATATACAACTCGTTCTTAATTATTGAGGTGTTGGTAATATTTTTTCAATGTCAGCAGCTGATATCCTGCCTAAGTGAGTACACTCTATTTTCATAACGACATATCCAGGGTTAGTAGACTCATTAATTATGTTAGAGTTGTTAGATGAAAGTGACGTTTGCATTGGCATTTGCGCAAAAATGTATAAAATTGATGAATGATGGTCCGCCGACAGATAACTATCTAACGCAGAAAAGCAACTTGATTGTGACTCGGTATACTCATTTCTCGTCTCAATGTTACTTGGAAATTGATAAGGATCCAAGTAATTAACTTCTTGGTATGATGCATAGCCGCTCGCATCATTCCTGTAGTTCACATTGACAGCATTTGACCTGGAGGTAGGATATTAAGGTTTGTCAAAATTATCTTCCGGAAATAAGCACCCCACAATCACTGTGACCGTTTATATTTACACAAGATTAACATTAATATCTGTGATTTTTTGTTACATATCCAAAAATAAGCTCTCCACCCCCTATAGTTAAAAAAAAAGGGGGGGGTGCTTACTTTCGGAACTATACGGTATGCATGTTTTTAACCTCTTTTTATATTTACCCTGTGAAGATATGGTCTTCAAAAGCAGTTGCCTGAGCACCACTATTATCGATTCCAAGTAGTCTATCAAAACCATTCTCTCCACCAAAACTTCCAACAAGACTGGTATCAAGAGCGTTATCGTAATTCTGACCTGAATGCTCATACTCGGCCCTGTTTGCGTCCATTGCTTGTTCTTCACTTGCGCGTAATTCGTCCAAAGCTTGTTTAATTATAGGATCCATTATGCTTCCATCCCAACCATAGCCTAGAGCAATGTTATACGCTTGTATATGTTGTAAATATTGTCCCAGAGAACTAGCTTTAATCAACGCTTTACGTTTGCTGTCTATATATTCCTGAAGCGTTTGCTTTGTTATAGGAAAATAAGTCATCGATTCTCTCGGATGTAGAGACTTTATAACATTTATAAAATTCGTTACGCCTACTCGCGAAGCACGAGTTACGATGCTAGGCTGTTTACGTTTTTGTTTCTTTGATGATTCGGCTGATGCATGTTCTCTTATTGGTGGCATTACGAATAGATTTTGTAAAGAAAGGAGCGATTAAAATTTAGCTATTCAAGGGGGGAAACAACATGCAGAATTAAACAATGGCGAGAAATAGTGATTTTGACTATCTGTGACGTGTTTAAAACTGTTATTACGGTAACTTGTGGAATAATTTTTTGTTTGAAATAGACTGGTTTATTAAATGATAAAGCAAAGATAATGATCTTTGTGGAAAGTGAGGAATCGTCGTTTATATAATAATCAAGATCTTTGTTCAGACATATTAGGAAACGCGTAACACGTTGAATTATATCTTTATTTTTTAAACTATAAAATTTAAGAAAACGTGTATAAATTGCGATATCAACAGCAGAATCAAAAGATTATATTAGAATGGGAGGCAATCATTTCACCGACAATTATTTCACCGACAAATATTCACCAACATTATTTCGAAGTTATCCTTTTTTAGTAGTTAATTGTCGATGAAATGTACTGTCGGTGAAAGGATTGTCGATAAAATAATACGGACCCATTAGAATATATACTACAGTTTACGATTTAGATAGATAACCGTTATTTTTATACAATAAATGCGTTGTATAATCGGCCTTATTCGTTTGTAATAGTAAATTTGGTGATATTGCGCTATAAAAACATGGGAGGAAAAAACCAATCACCGTTTAAACATGCAAAGCGCAATGGAGTGGTATCACAATGCTTAATTTTGTTATGCATGTTTAAGAATATTATTATTATGCTATTTTGCACTTTGACCATTAATAAAAAGATTTGCCTTATTTAAGTTTTCAAACAAGCTAAAAATTGTAGCAAAACTGGTATATACGAAGAATACTACGGCTTTAAAAAATATTTTACAAAAAATTTTATATAAAATTTTTAGTTTCTTGTAAACTTTACCCTATTGAGACTATGTCAGACTCCCCATTTTATTGGACGCTAATTTATTTATTTTTTTCATGTTATTCCGAACCTAATGAGCTAAAGATCTCAACAAACTAATGAGTTGTTGTGGTCGACTATATACTCAATATCCTTATGGTAAAATGCTTAGTAATGGATTTTTAAAGACAGTGCACTCGATTTGGTATTATTTCTGGACATTATTTTTAAGACATTTTTACTATTAATATCTGCTATCGTCATGTAATCTAAAGTTTTTTTTACCCCCCAAAGTTCCGTGTTTTCCAAGCGAATCGAAAGAACTCCTTTCGTTTTATTAGCTTTACAAAACACGACAGGTAAATTGTATTGAACAAATAACATGTTCGGTGATTGTTGATAATATACGAGAGGGAAAAAAAAAATAGTATTGAGCGCATACAAAAGTATAAGTAGATATTGTATTTTGCAGTATTGTTAATAAATTAATAAGTATTATTTGACAATGGGTTCTATTCAAACGCACATTTTTGTTCTACACTATTGTCATTGACCTAATCGTTCATTTAATTTAACGCATATACCGCCACTTATTTTACGCCAGCATCGTTAATTAGATGCAATGTTGTGTGCGCGAAACTTTTATAGGAAAATAAGTGACCTACATGAAGTTAGGCGAGGCTTTTACGCCATCACCATTATATGCTGGGGGCTTGCATTTTTTATTTCCTACAACTTCCTAATTTATATTTCATGCAACACACGATCGGATATGGGATGCGGCATTTCCTATCAATCCCCTTTTACAAGGAGTATTGTGATACCACTCCATTGCGCTTTACATGTTTAAACGGTGATTGGTTTTTCCCCCATGTTTCTATAGCGCAGCATCATCAAGGACATGAAAACCAACATATAATGATAACTGCGCATGCAGTGTCCAAAGGTTAATTTAATGAAAACATGATGGTTATTTATGACAATATATATTGATACGAAACTTCACTCTCACAAAAAGAAATTCTGCCATTTAAACTATAAAAGACATACTGTCATCCAAAGACAAACATATACGACTCGTTCTTAATTATTGAGGTGTTGGTAATATTTTTTCCATGTCAGCAGCTGATATCCTGCCTAAGTGAGTACACTCTACTTTCATAACGACATATCCAGAGTTAGTGGACTCATTAATTATGTTAGAGTTGTTAGATGAAAGTGACGTTTGCATTGGCATTTGCGTAAAAATGTATAAAATTGATGAATGGTTGATAACAGGGTCTGACGGATAATTATTTTCAACATCCAGCGCAGAGAAGCCAAGCAATGTTTGAAAAGATACCGGGGCTGGATAAGAGTCGTTTGTATAGTTTCCGACTTGATCGTGACTCGGCATATTCGACTGTCCGTTCATCGTGTGAATATCACTCGGACAATGGTAAGAAACTGGGTAATTAGCGGTTTCTTGATATAATGCATAGTCGCTAGCAGCATTCCTGTAGTCCATAGTATTCGTAACAGTCATATCGACATTGTTGGGGAAAGGAAAGGCAGTAGCGGAAGGAAGAATATGAGATTGGGCGTGCATTTGACTTGGATAGGATGTCAAGGTGTTGTCCAAATTATCATCCGGGTAAAATGCTTGACAGACATTGGTATAATATCCGTTGTTCATAATATTCTGTTCTTCGTTTACGCTCATTATATCAACATGAGTAGGGTGCGAAAATGGTGTTTTATCAGGAGATAAGCGAGTAGACATTTGGTGAGAATGGTTTAACAAGTGAGTTTGTTAGAATTCATGTTGGGCTTACGCTATCTTTATAAACTTGTCTTCATCGTGTCACATACACAGTTATAGAGTGTAATATACTGCATGGGTACATATAACATGGAATACAATCGAATATACATGCAAGAGCACAGTTGTCTGGTCGAATCAAATAGTAAAACATAAAAAATCTTTATCATCCGTACTATGCAAAGAACAATGATTTTGGAATAAATGATGATACCATTAAAATACGTTATTATGGACGGTTCGATAAAGTGACAGTCGAATGTTACATATATATAATTATACGTTTTTCTATAGACTGCGACTTCATTGAACTACCGCTTAATAGAAATACTGCCCTTCCACATCCATTAATACTTTTGACAAGTACAATCAATCAGCTTCAAAACAATACCAAATCACTGTTCCTTGCATAGTAAATACGGATGATAACGACTTACGAAAATAAAGATTTTTCACATGTTTTACTATGGGTTCTGTCAGGGGAGTGTAGTTATTTGTGTTATACACGAGCCATATACGTCAGATTATCTAATCAAACGCATAACGATGCGACCATATATGCAACATCTCAATTATATATGCAACATCTCAATTAGTATACTCATCATATGAAATTCGTTAACTTAATTATTGCAAACTATAATACTTTTAGAGATAACCACTATAACAGCAGCAACAGCAGCAACAGTGTTATATGAAAATACCATTACTAGTAAAGGAATCCGTTCATTTCCCGACAATCAATCCCTAACAATTACCCACGAAGTTATTTTTTGTCAGTAAGACTTGTACCACACTGAGATGTGCATTTTGAGAATCTGCATATACCAACCGTAGATGTATTACAGGGAATGCATTTTACAATTTGGTTGCATTATAAAAAGCAATATAAACATATACTATAATGATATATTGTGTGACACTGGCCGTTTATTCTTTATAT
>CAJVPI010000828.1:0-21054 GCA_910592345.1 Paraglomus brasilianum
ATGCAACTTCACGTCTCTCATCAATTTCATCTTTTTCGAGATCTCTCAGATGGTCATTAAAACGCTTCTTCCACGTCAATTTCAATGTGCTTATTTTAGCGCGGTTACTGAAATAAGGCTCTATGGCCTCGAGATATCCAGAATATGACCAATCCTTCGTAGGAGTTGACGTAAAGTATTTCTTCCCTGCAATAAATGATAGCTTGTATTGTGACGATGGCATTATTAGCGTGAAAGTAAACAGCAACTACTATGGAGGGAAGACAGGGTATATATATATATATATGTGTAAGTAGACGCGTGTTCGCGCGTTAGATGACAGAAGATGCCACTTGACATCATCAATTGTTGTCGTGTGCGACCTTATAAGTATAAATGTAGAGGCGGGTCCGCGTTTTAGATGAGAAGATGTACTACTTGATATTGTCAATTGTTGTCGTGCGCGACCCTTATAAGTATAAATGTAGACGCGGGTTTGCGTGTTAGATGAGAAGATGTACTACTTGATATTGTCAATTGTTGTCATGCGAAGTATAAATGTTGTTGCGATTTACGCGGTAGGGGGTGTGAGAGTCAGCCACAACGATCACTGTCAACCAATAGAAGGTATCAATATATTTCTTAGTGTAACACATCATTACATCATATCACTGATACTATTTATTGTTCTTATTTACGGAGACAATCGTGATAATCAAGTAAAATATTTTTCACTGGTTAACAAGTCCGATAGACGCGTGTTCGCGTGTTAAATGACACATATTGGTACTATTTAATATTATCATTTGCTGTGATATCGTGGTTATCATAATTGTTTCGAACGAACATACGCAGTAAAATATTTTCACTGGTTAACAAGTTCGGTAAGCCACGCAATTAAATATCATCTGTCAAACATGCGATTTCACAAGCCAATCGCTCATATACATCTCTCATGTGAGTGTCCCATGACTGGTTAATGAGCATTATCGTAAAATCCCAGCTTTGCAAAAGTTGTCTATCCCTTCGAATCAGTATACATGGTCAAATTCCACGGCTTCGCTACTTTAAAAATAAGTGATTCATGGGACTTGGTAAGTTTCTTTAGTTAGAGTATGTTCTGTACCATCGATTTCGGAAATAAAGATACAGAACATTGTACCTACAGGACATATTTAGGAGCAATTATGAGAGATCCGAAACTAGAACCCCATGATTGTCAAACAGCTCGAACGTTAGCGAAAAAAGCTTTAAACAACTCTAAAGTTTGAAACTTTGTTTCGTCTTAAACATGAAGAACCCAAAAGGTAACTAGGATGCGTCTGGATATGTCTATCGGGTTACCTTTAGGATACGTCTGAATAGGTATATCTTCTTTGTGATTCAATTTGTTACTACATTACCTGCCCGAATGCACCTACGGACACTTTTGGGATTTTTAATTTGTTTTGTTCTTTATTTTATTCATTAGAACAAGGTAAAGTCAGTTAAAATCAATATCTACTGGAGAAATTGTCCATCATTTTGCGCACGGCGGTGAGCATCAATACTAGCACGGTGGTTGATACAAATTATGTATTTAATTTTTATTTAAATGTAAGTAAGTTGGTATGAGGATGATTTCTTCCGAAACAATGATAATCTCTCCCAAATACATGACTATGATCATATGATTATAATAGCGATAATGAAGGTGTACCTGCTCCAAAAGAACTCTTGATTCCGCTCTTATCAATAAACGATCCTGGGCTTTACCCTCGGGAAAGATTTTAATGATATTGTTACTAAAAACATATCTACAAATGCGAAGGCAATTAAACAACATCCAAGACGAAAAGTATGTGATTACATCCTGATATGTATTTCTTATTACATTTATATTTACTTGCTTCGATTCACTATTTTTCCACTGACGAATGTACGTCCTTCCTAACAAGCTATCTTTGTTTACGTGTTTTGCCAAACTTTTATCGTTCTCTCAAACACTTCAGGACGCACAACCGAACTCCGGATGGTATAAATGCGAAGATCACTATGATAATGAGAGATCATGTTAACGTTTACATAATGGTGAAGCTAAGGTAGACGATATGGGGAGACGAAGAAGATGAGGATGAAAAAGAAGAGAGTTTTTTATATGTTTTGCATACAAACTTGCGTATTGGAAGTAAATTAATAGTATGTTGATGATGATAGCTAAGACACATTCGGAAGATGTTATTGGGATGCTGAAGGATAGTTTCAATAGTGGGTCCAATATTGTGCGCTGTTATAGCCGTCAACATGGATACCAAATAACTGTCCCAGAGACTTGTCTTTGAGTAGGAGCTTAACTATCGCGCGTGAGTTATTCAAATATTCCAAACGTCAAGATTAACTAGTCGAGATTAGTTTAGATTGTCAACCGATGATTTATTTACTGCATTAGAATAAGGAAAAATTAACGTATTCATTTCGTCCTGTTTTGTCTAAAAATGGAAGTGGGAACAAAAAATGAAAAGGACCTTATTCTGCATGCAATCCGTTTTGAAGAATATTCTTTGAGCAATAGAGAATCACAGTCTATATCATCACTCGACTGAATAATTCTTTGTGTTACGTACGTATTGATAACATTGAGCTCGCAGCGCCCTTCCGATGGCCGAAACTGAATTGAGAAATGTGAGACACAAATTTCAGATATCAATAAGCAGACAACGGGAACTGGACGGAGAATGCGTTGATCTAAACACGAACGAGCACGCCTGCTGTATGTACGGATGAGAATGATAAAATGAAACATGATTAATTGTGATAAAAATACAAACAAACAATGCACGTAAAGAATGACAATAAGAGTTAGGAATTATTTAATAATTGATATGTCGCCTTCAACAACCCATAAATGTAAAACTGCAAATTTTAAGTTCGCAAGATTTAAATCGCTGCAAGCAGAAAACACCTAAAACCTACGTTCATAACGCTGACTCTTTTTTTTTTATCTGTAAGAAAAAGAACATCAAATTTATAAAAAATTTAAATAAAGAAAGTAATAAAATCTATTCACATACCTTGTTCAACTCCAAATACAGGGGTGGTCTGAAAATTCTTTTCCAATAATATCCAGGTGCCATAACAAAAGTGTTGTATCATTCTAATAAACATTTGACAGGCAGTCTAGAAATAGCAATTGATGGGTTGGGAGTGTGTATCATGTCAAAGAGAAATGTGATTATTCGCAAAGTGATAAATAGTTTATTGTTATGTACTAGTTACTGTATCTAAACGTGAATAAATATTCTCAAATATAAACATTGAAGAATAATACCAATGTCTAATTTCATGCTCTTCTTACTCAAATCAGAGCAGGCGTTATGGTTGACATTAGCATCTGTTGTTGTTTTGGTTTTTTTTTTTTTAAAAAAAAAAATCCTGCATTTCTGTTTTCGCTCGTCTATTATTGCCAGCAGTAAGTAGTAATCATCTACTTTCAACAACGGACTACAACAACCTGCCTGTTCGCAACAACGGACTATGACAGTAGCTACAACCCAGCCTACAACAAAGGAGCAGACAGACAATCGTACATGTTAGTACGATTTACAAATCAGGTAACTGTGGCTCAATTGGTGGGTCAAGTACCAAATCAGATTATTGTGGCTCAAGACCAATATACTCCAATGAGATTTCTCTTTTCGAGTGATGTAATATAAATAATTATTGCCGTTACATGTATTGGAATGCCATCTAGGACAATATTCCCTCTAAATGCGATTGCTGCTTTGCAGCACAATCCGCACAAAAGGGTGCGTTGATAATTATGAAATTTGACTACCTTTAGGGAAATGCTGCCAATTTGAAGGTAGCTTGCAATAATTTGACCCTTGAGCATCAAGACTAAACAATAAATCTATCTAATGGTCAACTATTATAATTACTATTTATCATAATTTAATATGCAATAAATACATTTGTCATCAATGACAATTAGTTCATGAACTTATCTATTGCTATATATTGTATCAATCCACCTTATCCAGTGCATTCTTGTCCTTTTCTAATTGTGTAAGAATATCATTTGAGGACAGATCCTTGGTTTCCGTATCTTCAGTTACCTGACCTTTATTCTCTCGACTCGGAAGCTGTAAATCGCTGGCGTGTTTTCTCTATCATAAAGCAAATTTGTCAGTATAGCGACTCCCCATCCACCCACGTAAACTCTTCGCTCGCCAATTGTTCATCCCCAGATTCCAAAGTCAAATAGATTTATTATGATTCCAGCACATTAAATAACATTGATATGCTAGTGAAACGGTTTAGTTTTTTTCTTTTTTTTTTTTCTCATTCTTCGATTTATCAAAAAAAATCTTAACCGTTCATCCTTAGCTTCAGCGATGGACCTAAGTTGAGAAATGTAAAAACAGACGGGCTAACCTCTCTTTCATAAATAATATTAGCTAGCAGCGCAATGTTTTCACACATGAAAACTATCATCATTCCTACGTCTTTTCATCCCTCTCCACCATTCTGCGGCATGCTCCTTAAAGATGCTTCTACCATTCACTACTATTGCATTATAACAATTTATGCACATATACTCATCTTTATGATCCTTGAAATACGAAGCCAGAGTTCCATTAACTTCTGCCTTAAGTAAGGCGTTTTCAGTTTTTTTTTCCATCTAGATTCCTCAGAATTTCTTCACTATGCACTGTTTGTTAGAATCTAAGCTTGTACTACCTTCCATGTCTTGCAAAATGTGTCTGACAGAAAGAAGTCAATACTTGGATTATTTTAACAAAGATAGACTGCTCCGAGGTCTTTTTTTTTTTTTTTTTTTTTTTTTTTTTAAGCATTCGTAGTAGTTTCTTTTCCCGTCGAACGAATTGTCAGCAATCTTAAAGATTATTATAGTGTAGTGTATGTTGCGAGCATATTAAAAGATTGCGATTGATTGCACCTTTTATCAATGTTGTTTCCTGTATCGTGTGTATAAAATAAATTTTTTTAATAAGGCTGATATTTGGGGATTCTTACCTTCCGGAAATATTTCGATAATGGATGAATTACTTAATATGTTGTACATGCATATAATATGTGCATGTATGTCATTGGGTTAAAGTTACACAAAAATATTATTTGTTGCAGATATCGATATACTGTTAAAAACTGATATAGCGTTCACAATACTCACATAATAATTTACTCGAACTATTGTACACTGTACATATTGCTGAGACTACAAAAAGGTACAAGTACAATAATTTGGCAATATTGATTTTTAAGCTTATTTGATTATTTAAGGTATTGAGCAAAATCCGCAATAGCTACATGCCATGAAAGGATTGAAAAATAGAATAGAACGTGTTTGATAATATACTAACTAAATTGGGAAAGTTTTTAAGTTTTAGAGCTAGACATTGAATCTATTTTTAAACGTTATCAGTCGTGAACGGAACAATCCAATCTATTTATTAGTTGTGTATGCGAAAATATTTTTTTTGGTACACTAAATTAGCGTGTTAAAAAAGCCTTCGAATTTAAGCCTTTTTTACATTAAAATAATGTTCTCACATTTATTTTTGGGACAAACACATGGAAATGAGGAAATTAGTCGTTAGTTGCTGTAGAGCAACATGAAGGTAAGGGACAACGCTAAAGACCGGTTTATCACTGAAACTGGCATAACATTTTACAATAGAAAAAAAAAATTACAGTTCATTTCCCCAACGCTCACTTCCCCGACAATTATTTCCCGAAAAATATTCCGACACTAGTTGTTAATGTTTGTCAAAACGTCTAAATTTGCCCACCAGAGTTATTTTACCCAGCACAAAAAAGATAACTTTGAAATAATTGTTGGGGAATAATTTCGGGAAGTGATTGTCGGGGAAATAAACTGTCGGGGAAGTAATTGTCGGGAAGTGAGCTGTCGGGGAAGTGATTGTCGGGTAAATAAACCAGACCCGCTTCACTATGTGTTCCTGCGTGGCGAACATTTACTAGCTTTCTTAACCAACATGAAGAAGAATATATCGATAATGTTAAGTTAAATGTTTATTATTACCTCTAGTGTGTATAAAGAAGGCGTATTACGGTCCGAGGTCTACGGTTGGATATAACAAAACAATTTATCATTCGCTGGAGTTTATCTCACTTGACATATCGAAGAAGTAACTCAACCCCACATACATTGTCATGTCATCAACCCCTCTGAGTATGGATAACGTCTCGCTTGGGTACGACTCATAAATAAGAATTTCTCTTACGGAATATTCGACTGTTTACTTTCCTCAACCATTGAGAGCGTTTATGATTATTATTGCTGGATAATTCACTGAACCGGAAGCTAATTTAGAGATATCGTTAGCCTATGACAATGTTATATTTCTATGAGTTTACTTGTATTCCGTTGCGACTAAGTTAATACTCAACGCCAGCAAAGAGTTGATACTTAATTCGCTGAACTAAGAAAGAGTATAAAGAGTTCGATATGACGCCAAGCAAAATATCAATAACACTGGATTAAGTTTCCCTGTATCTTAGAAGGAATACGTGGAGAGTATCAGGAATATTCGTCTAGACATGTGGTTATCGTGGCGACTCGTATATGTAACAGCTAATACAATTATGACTAGTATAATCGTTAATCACACAGGCCGGAATAGCCCATTGCGTTCACAAATGTAGAGGATGAGTTGCCCCTTCGATGTGTTAAGATAACCAGTGCAAATGATTTTTTTTTGTCATACCAGCAATCACGTTTCTTAAACAACTTATATAATATATTAATCAATGGGGTATAGTTAAAAAAGATAAAATTTTAACATTGATTATGAATTATCAAATGTACTCCTAATACATAAATAGCAACACAACACAGTCTCGAACTCTTTAATGATGGATAAAATTTTGTGCTACTAATTTCGGTTGTCCGAGCATTAGAAAACCAACTACGTATTCGAAAAAGTAAGCGATAAACTATTAAAACTGTAAAAAAATAAACTCTACGTATTCTTATTATTACCTATATATAACAATAACTTCCAATTCCGTATTTTCTTTATCAGAATTTCTAACTCTTATCTAAATTCCCTGTTATGCCGCACGTACTACATAGTTTCGGACAGTGCACATTGTCTCAATGATAACTTAATAATTGTACCAACTGCCACTAGTACTACCAGTAACAGTTTTCGAATATGTATGTAAAGGAGAAAAGGTTTGATAGATAAATTAGTAAACCTGCAAGTAAACTCTCTAAACCATTCACTATCGCTCAGGAAAACGCCACGCAGAAATAATTGTCGGGAGGATTAATACTTTTTTTTTTTTGTTTAATTTTCAAATACCAATATTATTTTGCCTATCAAATTATATAACCCGATCATAATTTAGTCTGCAATTTATGCTGGCATACATTCTGCTTATATACTATACTGACAACGTTGAATCTGGTCAAGTTTAGCTTCTTGTAACAACCTGTCTTAGCCTTATTTTACAATAATATAATCACATATTACCCTGCCATTATGTTAGCAAGCGATTCCATTATTGCCGAATCTTATTTATTCCAGCATTTGATAGAAGTAAATACCGTATACTACCGTGAATCAGCACCCATCGTGAATAAGCACCCCCCTATAAGTAAAATTTTCGATCGTGAATAAGCACCCCAAGACTACCTAGATTAACTGCATGATGTGCCCCCCCACCCACAGTTTATTACGTAAGTATACAAATCAAAAATTTTTATTTCACAATAATAGTATGCTTCTGGTTACTGCAATTACTATTGTAAGCTACCCCTTAACGTTGTTGTGGATTATACTTTACGTAATAATTTGCCGATCAATTTAATAATGCCGATAAGAGTTGACCCTATCGTGAATAAGCACACCTCACTATGATAAGGGTGGGTGCTTATTCACAGTAGTATATGGTACACATATTTACTTGGTGACGTTATGGTTGGTTAAGGAAGAATGGATAAAATAAATTCCAAACAGACGAATGAAAGACATATTCGCCACGTACAGGTAATTGTGCTAGATCTCCTACATAACAATGTCTCCAAATGCTTGGGTACTGTTGTGGATCGATGCAAATAAGTTTAAAATAGTGAAGCTGAGATCATTGAGATTTCATCAATAATAAACATTTTAATTTGTTGTTGAAATCTTTGTCATGAAATGGTATCCAGCTTCTGTCTGGTGGACCCGTAAAGCTGAATGTATAGTCGAACCACTTAAATTTAGAGCCGCAACACCTGTGGGTGCTAAGAGAAGGCAATTTTTTGCATCAAATAGTTGGCTATAATACTGGCAATGTATGATTTGCCTGTTCCTGCACGTTATAAAAAAGTAAGGATTTTTTTTTTCGATATTGGACCAAGGTTTAGATGATAGTATTAACGACTCGGTATTGGTCTTCTGGTAAGGTAAATCGAGCATGACAGTCTTTGATAGCATAGGTGGTAAGGGAATTAGGGATTTAATTTGGGAGTGCAGTATTCGGTAATGTTTGGACTCCAATGAAGCTGAGTTCATTGCGCAAATTTATTATAAAGCTGTGAAATTGATTTGGGTTTGAGATTTATAGCTGGAACTTGATATTTTGATGGCTGATTCTGTATTAGGGCTTAAATATTCACGGTAGGTTAGAAATTTACCGAGTAGTTCTTTTTCAGATCGAAAAGATAATGTGCAAAGCAATTTTGATAAAAAAAACGGCTCTTTATCATCAACCTTCAAGTGTCTAACAACAATTGGAGAATGACAAAATTATTAAGTTGGTCTTTATAAATTTCTGAATTTGCTGAATTTGTGGATTTGGTAAAGGTAATGTAATTTCTGAAGTAATCCAGATAAGTGATTTGTTGAAAAAGCGGATCTAATGGACGAGCGAAATATTTGTCTATGCTGTCATCCCAATAAAGATTATCGTCATCGTCATCTATCAAACAAATAAGTCGGATGGCAAGAAATACATTCCATTGAACGAGACATCTGGCTACTACATGTTCTCGATATTTATCGTCATCTGTTACGGTTCTGGTTTTACTACATACTTTGTGAGATTTCCCAGACCGCGAGAAGTGACATATTGAGCATTCACGTGAGCACCCAAATCAGTAAAGTTTCGGGACGGGATTATATAGGACTAATACGTCACTGGAGAGTAACATCTTGGAAACCGCGTTTGCATTGTTGTCCTGATGAAGCTGGTCCGCCACATTGCTGAAGGCTAGTATGAATTTGATGCTTAACTACTTTTTCATATAGCTCTGGTTCATTTTGTTTGTCAGGTCGAATAATGTGTTCATCTATCATACTATCAATCGATTTGGTAACCCAAAGGCATGTATGAACGTGCGCAGTGCCTCGATTTTGGTTTCAAAAAAATGTAGTAATTCACCTATCTACTGATTACTGATTTTTTCCATACATATTTTTTAAAATTTGTTTAATATTACAAAATATAACGTGGTGTGTTAGTAGGTGGAGTATCAGTGGATTTTAAAAATTTTTTCGAGATGAGTCCATTTACCTTCCGCCATGGAAACGTAAGAAATAATGATGGTAGACCATAATGTTCAATCATAGCATTTATATGTAATAGTTTTTCATGAAAGTACGAATCGCCAGTTCGAATGAATGTGGGTAATGTAACTGTTTTACTTTCATCAATAATCTAGTTTCCGGTGTAAATGCTTCGTGTGATCAATTCAGATAGTATCGGTTTGTACATAATAATAAATCTTATCCAAATCCGTGAGCCGTCACTCCATCTCGTCGAATGCAAATACTTTTCGCGGACATGAGTTTTCCTTCCTCTATGACGGTAAATCGTAAGTGAGCGCGAATAAAATATTTATACTGATAACCTGAGAAGCGAATTACTAAATTAAGAAAAGAAATTTTTTCTATTTCTTATAACGATTCCTTAAAAGCATATTTGTACTGCATATCAAATTATCCGTCCGCTAACGTGTACAATCGTTCAGAAAGTAATTAAACTATTTGGCTTATTACCTGTGCATCTCTGCATTAAGCAATACCAACATAGTAAATTACGTAGAAAATTAATCTGATGACTCATAGCATATTCCTATATTCTTGTAAATATTTTTATAACAGAGAAATAAATACCAAAAATTTTTTTCTTATTTACTTCGATGCACCAAATTTTACATTATATCCAATGGCTAATAACAGTCTCTTTCGCTACGCTTACCCTTTTGTACATTTTAACATAATACTGATACAGGAAAATGTAAAGTTTTGTTCTCATTTTTAACACTTATATAAATAAGGTAACACTTGGAAAAACTAGAAAAAAAATGTTTATACTATATCTCCTTTCTGATAACAAAAAAAAAACATGTTCATTCACCTCGATTCAACTGCCGTACATGTGCTGAATATTAACGCTCGAACAGAAATTAAACCAGAATGTCAGTTACTAATAGATTCCTAAACTTCGCAAGCGAACCCATTACCATTCATTTCGATATAACTTTGTATGAGCACTATTACAAAATCATAAATTACATTGGCTCAATGCTTGTCAACAGCAACCCACATTCTAACACTAATAATGGGCGAAGCCCCAAATAAATTATGATCTACTTTGAAAGAAAGTTCAATTCAAAGATTCCATAAAAGATTTTTCAGAGCGAACGGAATATTCCTAAATTTTGCCAATAAAGCTATTCACGTCCAAGTGGAAGTCTAAGATAACTACATTCTCTCTCCCAATGACATAATAATAATGGATGTAGTTGGTACATTAACAATCCTAAACTAAATGTACCACTACCGTTGATTCCTGTCAAATAACTGACCCAATACAGTACCCTCCATCTATGATTATACTCTGACTGTTGCATTCTCTGTAACATTACATTCAAGATTACGTTGATATTCTATCAATACTTTTGTCAGACAACTGTGTATTGTATACGCATCTTGCTTATGAGTTATCGATAAAAATCTAAGGTAACTATTTTTAGTATCACAGATCATGTTACACAGGATTGTTCACATCAGCACTGAATTGCTATCTATCGCTATATCACCTCACCTTTGAAACTCTGTAAGCAATGGATGATTTTATTGATTTGTCTTCGAATCTCTCAGCTGATTATGAGAAACTGTATGAAAGCGGCAAATATACCGATATTTCAATCCATGTTGGAAAGGAGCCAAATAGCAAAGTATTTTTCGCTCATGCGGTAATATTATGTACAAGAAGCAAATTCATTGGGAATAGCCTGACCGAGAATAAAGAGACGCTTAAAGAGACTCAAAAGACAGTCATAACGTTTGAAGATGTGAAACCTGATGTTTTCGAAATACTGCTCAGGTAAATTTCATAGAATTGTCAACGTTGTCAACGCTGGTAATACTGTAATACTCATCGTAATCTTAACGATTCATCGTAGATATATTTACACTGGGCGAATGTCCTACGATCCATGCACGAATATAGGTTGGATTAGCCTTTTGGATGGAGCAAGCAAGTTTGAACTGTTTGATCTCCTCACTGCCATTGAAACTTATTTGATTGATCAACAAAAAGAATGGATTCAACAGAATATTCTCACAGTTCACAAGTATGCTGCATCCACAACTTCTTTAAACAAACTTCTGGCCTACTGTAATCGAATCATGGTTTTCCGCCCAGATATTATCTTTAAATCAAACGATCTTGTAACCTTATCAAAGGAGACTTTGATTACTCTTCTCAAGAGGGATGAGCTAAACATAGATGAAGATGATATTTGGATGTCAGTCATACATTGGGCCATTAAACAAGTGCCTGAACTGGAGCTTGGAAATGATCCAAATGACTGGTCATCTAATGATACTAACACAATTAAAGATATCATTGCAGATTGTATTCCCTACATAAGAATTTTCAGTATCTCTCCTCCCAAGATTGCTTTATATAATGATTTATTACCAAGTAAATTGCGCCGCGACCTATTAAATTATCATATGGATAAACAATATAAATCAAATACTCACATTCCACCACTACCAAGAACAAAGGGGTCTGAGTATGAGAAGGTGGAGGAGAAGGCGGAAATGAAATTGGAAAGCAAAACATCTGCTGAGACTCCTGCATTGCTTAAACCAGTAGTCATCGAGGGCAAACGCAAGTCACTCTTCCCATTCCATAATTTCTTAGCAAAAAAGACCATGGAAACCACAGAAATCACAGAAGAGAGCAAAGAAGAATCTACTGAGGTTAAGAAAGAAACTACTAAGGCCGTTGCCGTAGAGGCCACTATGTCTACTGCAACTACTAAAGTGCGTAGGAGAAGATCTGCGATACTGAGACTGAGACCGAAATGAAAGTAGAAGTCAAGACTGAAATGACCAAAGAATCTGCAACAACGGGAGAGACATCCAATAAAAAAGCCGAAAACCCAAAATTAAATCATTTGTGAAGAAGTATGAACAACAGAGAAAAAGGTTTATTGATTAATTTATCTTAAACAAAAAAGTTTACCTTTGTATTACTGTATTATGTACACTTGCCTGTGTGGCATATGCGTTCGGTTCAAGACTACTTAGTTGTAGTAATAGTAAGGGCGGGGTTGAATAATTTTATATTTAACCACACTACAAGATATGAATAATATGATCGTTTGTCTTGTATGATACTACATAACATACCTTTATTTAATTTAAACTTATAAATATGGAGTTACTGCTCACAATTTCAAAATAAAGCTCAGTTGACTTTGGTAATTTTCTTGCGCGTACTACATACACTCAGTGGAAAAAAGTCACCGGACACTTTATTTATTTAAACATTAATGCAAAATGGGAATATTTTTTAATAGCTTGTTGGACCCCCACACCTCTCAATACACTCGTGAACACGTCTAGGCATACTATCGATCAACTTCTTATAGGCTTTCCTGGAAATAGTTTTTCACTCTTCTCTTATTTGCGGGGTGTAAATTTCGTTTTCGTACTCTTCTTTGTAGTTTACCCCATAGATTCTCAATCGGGTTTAGATCAGGTGATTGTGCGGGCCACTTTGAGAGAATCTTAACCTGTTTCTGAGACATCCAGTCCTTTGGATGGGCGCATTATCTTGTTGGAAAAAATAACAGCGATGATTGAATTTCTTGTGAATCTATGGCAATAAGTTGTTTTCCAAAATTTGTATATATTCAAAGCGATTTAATTTGCCTTCTACTAGTACCAAAGGACCCAATCCTGTCCCACAGATACATCACGCCACCTCCACCATGCTTTACTGTAGGTACAAAATTTTCCAGGTTAAATCTTTTACCATTTTCTCACCAGACACGCTGTGGACCATCACTAAAGAGATAAAACCTGGATTTATCACTCCAAATAATTTCATTCCATTCTTTTATTGACCGATTGCCCATCTTCTGAAAGTGTAATAATTTTTCATGTTCACATTCAGCAAGTTTCTCTTCTATTCTTAACTGAAAGCTAGTTACTCATTTTCGCGCAATTTTTACGTAATGAATAAGAGAGATCGAAGAAAACTTTGTTATTAATTGACTTTGTTTACATCAATATTCGCGACTGTTACACTATATAATTATTTATGGATACTAAACTATTATGGTAAAAATTCACAATTATTTTATTATACATTATCCCGAGCAGTATTCGAATATATAAAGTGTCCGGTGGCTTTTTTCCACTGGGTGTAGTTTCGGATATTGCCATTGTCTCATGCCCCATGATAACTAAGTGTACCGACTATTGCTAGTACTGGACTAAAGCCACATCAGTGACAGTCTTCGAGTATGTACGTAAAGGAAAAGGTTTGATAGATAAATTAGTAGACAACTGCTCAGAAAAATGCTACGTTTCAATTCACATGAATGGATTGTCGAATACCTTTTTGTTCAATTTCAAGAAATATATAAAATGCCAATAGGCTAATCAAATTAATGGGCATTACAAGAAAAGCGAGACTGTCCGTCGGCTCGTAACATAGTGGGTTTACTATGCGTATTCATGACGACCGTTAATAAACGTAAACCAACATAAAGGCTAAGTGCTGGTAGTGTTAAGTGAGAGAGAGTTAATGTTTAATATCTCTAGCGAACATGGAGGAGCGTTTTACATTCTAAAGTACAAACATAATATAACGATTTATTGTTTGCTCACTTAGCACATCGCGAGTTATTCAACCTCCACGTACACATTCTGCCTAAGTAAGACTCACATTGAGTGGTACGGATTTCTTTATATTCACTGAACCAGAAGCTAACTCTGAAGCCATTTAGGAATTTCGGTAGTCTATGACAATGGTGAATTACTTGTATTCCGCGCCTTAACTAAAAACATAAAGACCCAAACGATATGTCAATAGCTTTACGCTCATTGGGTTATGCTTCCCTGGAATATGTTAGAGTCGGGATTTCGTCCAGAAATGGCTAATATAAATATGATTTGTATAATCATTGTTAATTACACAGGCCATAATGAAGCTGTTAGCTTATGGCCAAGCATCTTTTTTGTATAAGTTTATTTCTTTCCTTCTCATTATTGAACTTCTGTTACATATGGCAGATCATACAGTATAGAGACCGCTGTTTATCTTGCATTACGTTTAAACTGGCTTGATAGCTTGGCATACAGTTGTACACATTGTAGAAAGCTTCGCCTATATTTGTAATACGACTGATAACGGATACACTGAACTTTTGAAAGCCTATACAGTATTTTTTGCGTTCAAAATGCATATGCCTTCAATTGTCGATTTCCTGATACAGTAATATTAGCATGAAAAACAAACTAAACCATTTCGTATAGCTAAATTCGCATCGCCACCATCCACACGAATGGCTATGGTGCAATAAATCTTGAAATAATTGAACCATACCTAATAGAAATGTAACATTGCATAAAGCTGCTTCAGCTCAAAGCTTAGTCAATTTAACCAAGATATGTAATTGCAAGACTAGTTGCTCAACAGCTTGACGCGCTTGTCGCAAACCTGCCATCATTTATAACTTAAATTGCCACCCTAATAATCGACAGTGCAGTAATACATCGTTACGTGTAGTATTATTGTATTGTGTGGTAAGATTCAAGTATTTGTAAACAATTAAGATGAAGGCATTATACGGTAGTAATACCACAAGTTCTTGCCATTACATATATAGATTATTATTCATTCTTTACGCTAAATTTACAAATATTAGATAACATATATTTTTATAGCAAATGCGGTATGTTACATGTAGTAGGATGAATGTCATGATGTCAAATAAATACTCTTATAATAATGCTGTTACCGGATTGTCTTTGTTATTCCAATCTGACACATACAACAGACTTGCAGGCTTAGTTAGCAATTGGCTATTGAAGACATCTCCAGAATGAGACATCTCTTATATTTTATTCAGGAGATATTAGTCGATAACTGTGGTAGGCATTCCATAGTTAAATCTTTATTCATATATCTATTGAGCACCAGCGGATATTTCGAAGGTCACACAATATTCTGTCAGCAAAAATGTATTTCTTTGCATTGGATAAGCTTCTATTTCCATATTGTGATATTACTTTTCGCTTGCTGATGTATAACTATAAGTGAATATCTATCTTATCTGACCTATCACTATGTAAGGCTAAAATTTTCTTATTATTATTAACACATAATCGGGAATTTACCTGCCAGGTCACACAACCTTCCAGGTCGTACAGGCTCAAATATTATCCCACTCCTCCATAAATAGGAATATTATGGGCTGTACGACGTGTCGGGTTGTACGACCTGGCAGGTAAATAAAACACGCCTACTCTCATCGCTGCAATATGCGAGTGTCACTCTTCAATCGTAAACTGGTCTAGATTCTTTACTTTTTGTTCGCTCAAAGCATCTGGTCGCCTTGTATGCATGTTTGTAAAAGATCATAATATAGCACTTACAGGTATATATATCAACTAAATGAACTGATTTCTGTATTCACAGAATGTTTTATAAAGCAATTGCTGTATAATCTTATCATTGCCAAAGGCTGCAATAAACCCATAAACGGATATATTAATGTACCAGACAACAAAACAGGTATCACAAACACGACTATGATAATCGGAATTTAAATTCGATTAATAATTGGGGGTACGATTTATTTTTTTTTTGAAAAACTTTTTTCATACTCCGCTCGATCAATGTTATAAAAGGGCGGCATAACAATATTATCACTTGTCATCATTGGTAATTCACTGATAAAATCCTTTATTTTGTAATAGCTCGCTCTAATCTTTCATTAACCGTCTACCTAACGATGTCTACTATTGCAAGAATCAATACCCTTTTGTTAGAAGGACCTATTGATGCTATATGTTCAGCGACCGTTGTTTATTTGACAATGGAGAATGGAAATATACCACCGTATGACGTTGTTAAAGATTTAGCTCATCGTGCGGTGAATAGCGCTTTAACAAAAATCGATGACGACGAACGAAAAGCAATGATATCAGAAGTCTTACAAGGGGTTAGTTGAATTTTTTCTTATGATAATAATAATAATAATAACAGATAACATATATGATGATCTACGACAAGCCAAAGTTCGGCTCGTTGCTGCGGTAGGTTGCGGGGAGGTCAGGATCCGGAAGAGCGACATTGTTAGGACAAATGAAATCCTTCCGATGTCGAGGGCGCATTTCCCTTAGGCTGAGCGTGACACCGAAACTAAACTGATGTTGCTTAACTACAAATTTTGATTGTGTGTGACGCGCGGTGTGGTAATTATTAAATGTTATATAACGATAACTACTAAACTTCATATACCGGTATATGCATTATTATTTTAATTGTCGTAGATGAAGAACGGATACAGAAATGTAGTCGGATTGAACGCTATAAGAGGATTAAACATGGTATACTATTCGGCCATGAATGCGATTGCTCAGAATCTACATGTGATTTTAGTCATAAGATACTTTTTATAAGTTCTGCAAATAGTTTTAATAAAGCCAATCTACTTGACTAAATTAACTAAATAATACAGAATGAGGAACCAGAGCTTGATCAAACGAGAGATAAAATAGAAGAAAATGTTGATTTGTTGAAAGAGAAGCTTAAGGTAGACATTAGACAATTGGTTTGTGATTTATCGCAATATTATAGCTTAATAATCGTTTATGTTTAGCATCCGATATTAGAAACAGACGTATTGCTCTATAGCGCTCTTAGAAAAGAAGTAAACGACATTAATCTTGCAGGTCTTTCATGGACAGACCATGAAGCAAATATGGTCTTAAGTGATAAATCGACTATTGTAAAGAGACTAAAAAATAGACATATGCAAGTCTTTGTGGTAAGAAACAAACGAAAATTTGATTTTAATTCACTAAATAATATTATTAGCAACCGCGGGAAAATATGCGATGCACTCTTTCTGAGCAAGTCGCTTCTACATGCGACAACTTTATTGAAAATTTTGCTCAGAAAGATGTTTCGAAAGATATGAAAAATGTCTTCCACAACAGAAGATGGAAGGAAAGCGATTCGACCTTAGTACAAGTGTCAGAACATATCCTAAGCGTGCTGCAAGTATTTTTTTTAAGTTTCTAAATAAAAATTTTTTTTTTTACACACTAATAGTAATAAGTAATCGATTAGGGGTGAGATTTGGAGCAATCCAGCATTTGCAACAAGAACGTCTCGCCGTGAGCAAAGTGAGGGAACATACATCACAGATGTTATAATTCCTTTGCTTCGAGCGAGCCTAGTAGATCTGCCAATAGATCATATATGCTTAAGCACGTGAGTAGAAATACAGTATCTTGGCAATCGGTTTTATGCCGTTATTATTAATTATTTCGTTTCACAATTTCAGGGCAGAACGTCAAAGTGCTGCAAGCAAAGCTCGAAGAAAGGCTGAGGTTGGAAGTGGGCGCAGAGGTAAAAGTCCTGATATTATGGCGATAGAGAGATGGGAAGAGAAGGTAATCGAGCTTTTATATGTTGAAAGTTCACGTGTTGTCTGTACTGACAAGAAAGCAAATGATGATTACGTAAAATTGTGGAGGGAGACATTAGATGGGGTCAATTACGTAAGTTCCCTAATGCAGAATCAATTTGGTATTGTTGGAATACAAGTGGCCGGTGAGATGATATTTCTCAATGTCATGATGAACGACACTTGCGGGATACCAAGGTATTTCCATCTCTGTGAAGCGGAAATTCCTTTAACAGTATCTAAGTCATCAGGTGTAAAAACCCTCGTACATTTGTTGTTAACATTGAGAAACATCTTACTTGTAAATAAGAGTTTGCTTATGCAAGCTTTAAAACAAGCTGTATCTCGCCCACCTAGAAATGTACATCCCACATCTACTGTTACATCCCCGCCAAGTTCGCCACCGAGAACCAAGAGAAGCAGTGATGTAAGTCCTGCACCTAAAGCAAAAAAATCGAAAAGAAGAAAAAGCGCATTTTTCTAGAGTACCTTGTATTTAATGCTATTATTTATCAATAAAGTTAACCCTAGCGATTGATGCTTGCTTTTGTATGTACAGATATCAATGTACAGTATATTATAAACATTGTTTACGGCTTTTGTCTATGTTAACTAGAATATTATCTTTTTTGGGGCTGCGCCCTTGCGTAATTGTTAATTATTCTGGGATAAAAAAAAATAAGTCACACAGCCTGGTATTTGTCTGCTGTGACTGTTTGTGTGGTTGGAGAAGTAACTACGGTATGGAATGCCAGCGATGTTTACAAGATGGTGTTCGACTTCTCAAGATAACAATAATAATCGAATTGTTTTAAGCGGCGTTTATTACGATCTTGTGCGATACGCAAGATACATAAAAGTTAATTGATTGCACGTCAAGATTGTCAGAAAGAAGCGTTTGTACTATTAGAACAAAGTTTCACGTTTTAACATTGAGAAAAATTTTAGGTAAATACGATATAATTTATTTATTACTCAACACTGATAATATTAGTTTTGTTCTTCAAAGGAAGGTAACGTCAGTTTGGTAGACGTTAAATCAGAAAGTTTTTCCACTGTCGTGGATGAGCGTAGCTCTCGTTTAGTTGATCGTTTTTTCGTCGCAGGTGAATCAAATTTTATTACCACTGGATTGTCTTCGCTTGGTGTGGGGTTTTCTGATTTCTGATTTGATTTTAGGGGTGGGTGTGGGAGAGTTTTTTTTTGTCGTTTGGTACAGTATGTTGGGTTTGCCACATTTGTACCCTACCGGTTGACTATCGAATTAATCCCAAACCCGTTGCATAAGTTAATTGTCGAGGATCAATTATAAGTAGGAAAGCCTGTGTTAAATAAAGGTCACTAACTGTACATTTGATATTTAGCTATAAGAAGCCGCTCGAGTTATTAACAAAAGGAGCTTACAAGTATAAGACCTTCGTACCTTAACATTGAATATTGAATAGTAAAGTGAATATTGAAGTAAAAACAAACGCTTATTCGCTGCATGGCGATCATTGAGATGGAAATTTATACCGTCTATTGCCATATTCAGGACCCGTCTTTGAGAACATGACCAATAAAATACAAAAATTGTAATCAGCTGATTGACGAATGCTGTGTTAAATTAAGAGTATTAGTATAGTGATCTTATTGGCTCATGTATATAGGTATGTAACGACTTAATGTAACAGTCTCTTGTAGTTAACCTACAATGTCGCAACAACCTTCTCAAACCTGGCAGAACTATCAACAACAAGAGGAATCGGTGCAACAACAGCAGCAACAGCAGCATGATCGAGCATACTATTGGGATGGCTCAAAGTATGTGTATTATCAAGATTTGCAAGCAGGACTACAGTCTCGATCATCGCTCAGTCTTTCACAATTACCTACCAATGTGTTTACCTTCGGTGGTTTGCCAACATATTCTATTTCGCAATTAACAAACGAACAACAAACGCCGGTGTATATAGACGGTTCCAATCTGGCTATGCATGAACGACTAGTTACAGGTTCTATTCAGCAACAGAACGACACCCTATCTACTCGACAAAACCTGCTGACGCATCAGCAGCAACGTCAACGGTGGTTGTCGCAGTACCCGTATTCGAGACAGCGTGAAATACAAACATCAAGCGAATTATTTACGCCGCCGATGCAATCTGAACATCAAGTGGACCGACAAAACTCGGTTCAAGACATGCATGGAGTTTTTCCGATCGAGCAATCGGAGTATTTCCAATCACAGGTTCGTATATTTCGGTTTACTGTGAGATAACTGTACCAAGTTCACACATTCAATCGCATACTATTATGACATTATAGGTCTATCCAACAACGGGTAGTCCAATTATCTTTGATTCGCACGAAACAAACATTCAGCAGCAAATGTCTCTACAGCAAAGTAACTTTGATCGATTAGTGACCGGGTTTCCAGATAAATCTTCTCAGATGGAAATCGACGAGCGATCTTCGCGATCTCAAGTAATCGGTCAGCGGGGACCTAGTAACGTATACATAGAATGGATAGACAAAAGTATTCAAGAGGGTTTTATCCAATGCTATTCGGAAGGTGACATTAAAGTGGGACGTACACCTATCGCTACTGGTGCATATGGAGTAGTATATAAAGCAACAATGAAACGCACTGGAATACCTGTCGCAATGAAAACTTTAGTTCGACGTCAGGGCGAATGCGATGAAAAATTGTACAAAAAATTTGTCAAAGAGGTTGTTTGTCAATTTATTTTATTTTATTTTTTTTGCTTAGTATCGTACGCCGTTTTATGTTATCATTTATAGCTAATAATTTACATACGATTGGTATCCATAGCTGAAAAACCACAAGAAAGTGAGCGGTCGCCCGAATATTATCCGATTTCTAGGTGTCTGTAAGCATACTTGTGTTATCAGAATCTATATCTTAATCTATTTCTATACATGACATATGTATTTTTTTTTTTCAATCTAAAGACGAAGATGATGGCTATCATATGATTTTCGAGTTTGCTAACGGCGGAACTTTGCGTATTCACTTGATGCAACACTTTCGCAGTTTAAAATGGAAAGACAAATACAAACTCGGTCTGGAAATTACTAATGGTTTGAGATACATGCATGAACTTGAT
>CAJVPI010000829.1:0-21050 GCA_910592345.1 Paraglomus brasilianum
TGATAGAGAGGGCAAAAAAGAGAAAGAACGTAGTATACGCGCTTGAGGGCTAAGGGAAAATTCAACTGGCTATTTTTGTTGCTCTCTCTACCAACGTTGATTTTATCGCTATATCGACCTATTTTTGTAATAAATAATGATTACTAATCGATCATGTTTAGCTTTAGCAATAACAAATGCCTTTCCGAATTACGCCTAGTGTCACAATTGCTTATGTGTACCTCAAATAATGCACTTATATATTTTATCTAGTTTTCAGGCTCCACCACTCTGAGGAACTCCCACCAAACACCACATAAGCACGTATTCCTACCTTCTCCAACTCTTATCTTCTCTCTCTACCTGGATAATTAATTACACACAAACCCTTCGGAAAGGATTATCCAAACAATACAAGAAAAGAAAATACTCGACAGAAATAGTTAGAAACAGCGCCACGCAACGGGACTCATAATACAACAACACGCTCACATCAACAAATTTCTTAGCATACTCATTCTACACCCTCGCAATCCCTCATTCGAAGGTCCACAATGTCCGTAGAACTAGTACCTGCACATCAACTTTCCTTTCATCGTAAGTATATGTAGTATATGGAAAAATAGTTAGACGGCGAGGCGAACAGAGATGGATGTGAGGAAGAGACGCAGACTAAAAAAATTTAGTAAGATTTAGCAAAACTGTAGTAAGTATGCCGATGGGTGCGAACAGCGTCTGTGGAGAGATAACGTTTGATAGACTATAATTACGACTTTATTGGAGTAACTTTGGTTAGATTTGATTACAACGTGCGATACCTGCGTGGGATATATCATGTCAAGCAATGCAGTCTTTTTGCGTTGATATCACTTTATCAAATCACACTTTTATTACGCACCTTTTTAAACATTTAGCTCTTCCTCGAAAAAAAAGAAAAACACCATCTAAATTTCGCGCTCATCGTATAGTTGACTACGTGTATATACATGAAACTATTGTAACGCATTTAGCAATTAATACTACTATCTATTTATCCCTTCCCACTCTTCTTTTCATTCATTACTCTCGACATTGCCTTGACCTCACTATTCCATTTTGACTACATAAAGGACCCTTCACACAACATGTAAAAGAAATTCTCAGTGTACGCAACCCAAACAATCTGCCTGTTGCGTTCAAAGTAAAGACTACTGCACCGAAGCAGTATTGTGTTAGACCAAATTCGGGACGGATCGATCCTGGAGAAAGTGTCGATGTTCAAGGTGAGAAGAGAAGGGAATTTTTTTGGATGTATTGTCAGTTAGAGAGTATGTGAAAACGATTCGAGTAATGTTGTTATAATGTCTATATTATAGCTAATGTGTATTGTAATTTTCTTGTTTATTCGGTTACTTTCCACTCTTGCACTCTTTCCTCCTTTGTCTTGTCCTTTTTCTAGTCATTCTCCAGCCAATGAAGGAAGATCCGCCGCCAGATTTTAAATGCAGAGACAAATTTCTTGTACAAAGTGTACCAATTACCCCAGAACTTGAGACTGGTAGTCTTCAAGAATTGGTAAGAACGATGAAAAAAATGTTTAGTGTTATCTTTACGAGAGAATATGTGTCGTGCAATGGATTATTAGGGTGCGGGATTCCGATATTCACCTAGTTCTTCTGTCATGATGAATTTCCAAACTCTTAGTGGGCTGCAGTCGAACAAAATTCTAGAACTTCGATCAAAGAAAACAAAATTCGATGCGTATATCTCCAATCCAGCAACTTAGAAGTACGTCCAATTTCGACTACGTCTGGATTTACACCGTCTGCACAACAACTACATAACGGAGGAGAGGAACGAGGGGTATGTATATGTTAAGGAAAATTGTTTGGGACTAGGGAAAGAAGAACAATATATAATTGGCGACAATTATTGGGCGAATTGTTGAACACTTTTAATGCGGAACTGCGGACTTTGCATGACTTCTCTACTAAATCACGTTAACTGACCTTTTCATATTAT
This sequence comes from Paraglomus brasilianum, assembly GCA_910592345.1. Lineage (NCBI taxonomy): Eukaryota > Fungi > Glomeromycota > Glomeromycetes > Paraglomerales > Paraglomeraceae > Paraglomus > Paraglomus brasilianum. The sequence continues at coordinate 1,981 of CAJVPI010000829.1, forward strand.
TACTATTTATCTGCAGCATGTCGATACAGGTTCTATCGCACAAGCACAACAGCAAGTATACCAGCAGTACCAACCTGCCACAGTCACAAATTCCACTCCGAATCTTCCTGCCCACATATCTCACAATTCTACCCACGATCGCAATGTTGCAACTCCGGTGGGCGGTTACTCCAACGCATCAGCCAATGTAAGTCCGTATACTGTGGAGCAGTCAATCCCGAATAATGTGATAACTTCAGTTGGTAATGGCGACGACAACGACGTTACGAGATTGAAAAGACACTTGGCTGAAGTACAAGCAGAGAATACCAAGTTGAAAACAAAGTTGGAGACTTGCAAGGCGGACTTGGAGCGAATGCAGTTGAGACAGCGGAAGATGGAAATGGAACATGACAAAGAAAAAGCGGAAAGAAATGCGTCTAAAGTAAACGATGGTAACCAATCGGCTTATAACGTTAAGATGGCAGAAAAGGTTCCAGTTGGATATTATCCGTTCGAAGTCCTCGTTGGTGCGGCTGTGATGGCTTTCATTTTGGGTGCTTACTTATTTTAGAGATTCATAATGCGTTTCCGTGTTTGAGCAATCGAAAGTAAGCAAGCAAGATGTAAGCGGGAAGAAAGAAGAGATGAAATTAGCGAGATGGGACGGGATGGATAGGATGGATGGGATGTGATGTGATGTAGAATAGTCTTTGCAAGAAGTTTTCGCACTCTTTATTAAGATCGGTAAGGCTGAATGCAACAAGTGATTTGTAATTTAATACACGCAATAAAGAAGCTATATTATGGGATAACATATATAAAATTATGGTAGTGTAGCTTGGAATTAAGAGTTTTTCTACTACTCAAATTAGCTTTTCACAACAGCTGGCATTACTTTATCTAGTTTACTATATAATTAAGGGTTATATTGTTGTAAACACAGAAAAGTTAAATATAGGGGTATTCCTGAATGTTTATATAATTACGATGTTTATTATTTAAATATGTTTCTGTATAGTGCGGTGGGGTGTTTTCTGATAAGCCCCAGCCCTCGGCAAACAGTTTTGATAAACACGAATAAGAATTTTTTTTTTCCTACTTGTACGTGATGGATTCTATTGAGCTAAAAAATACCAACCATGTCAAATACGATTGCCTGTCTGCGTATTGGCAGTTACTAGTGTATATAATAGAGTCTCGATTGTTTTGCGGGTCATTGTGGCGGTTGTACGAGTCGTCAGAATGTACAAGTTTACGGTCTGACATTAATATCAAATTGCAATGGTATTAATATTAATAAACATCTTGTAAATGTTCTTTTGTTGTCTCTCATTCAGATGATCTTCTATTTCTACAAACATATTTGGCTAAGAGATTGATGGTAAGAATGAAATGCCAACACGTGAAGTCAACAGTGATTCGCAAAAAGAATATGATCATCGTTTTAAGCACATACTCTCGTAGTAGGAGGGTTATCGCAAATTATTTATCACAAATATTTTGTATTGTCCTATTACAATTTTGCACATAGACCAATTAACTTATTACTTTCGATTTTATCCGTTACAATCAATCTCGCATCTACTAAATTTTTTTATTTACCTCGATATTAGATATTAATATGCTTAGTAATACCACATGCAAGTGAAACAATTCATGCAACGTATCTTATTAATAAAGAGGTCTGCAAGGCAAATATCTTATCGGATTGTACCATGTATTTGCGTAATCTGTTCATCCGACAATCGCATATGCGTGTGTATTTTAACAAATCCAACCGACATTTATATACATCAGCAGTCTGTTTATCGTGGAAAACGTCGCTTGATCAAACTTTACTGACAAAGAGATTGATAACTGCTGCATGTTATAAAGGTTATAAAGGATAGCAATATATAAAATTGATTAATTAGACATGTGATTATGCTTAATTGCATCAAAGTTCAAGGGTCCACAGGTGCATAAATTCATGCTGATCCTCTATTTAAACACAGTCAAAACGCGTAGATATTTTTCCTCACTCTCCTCACTTCTCCTCACTCTCCTCTATCTAACTAGTCGCGTACACATATTATCAAAAAATGGCAGATAACGACAAGGCCGTTGCTTACACGAAACATTCTCCAAACGCAATTTCTCGAACAAAGACAAGCGACAAGAAGAGCGCTTGCAGAAAAATGGATTAAGGAACAACGTGATTTCGCTCTTAACAGACAATACGACAACTATCCAGACGAAAATGACTTTGCAGGCACTAACACCAACCATGCGAGAACTACTACGGAAGCTTCTGTGACACCTCTAAAGAAAACGTCTGCTGAAGACAGGGTATCCTCAGCCAAGCAATCCCGGAAAAGAAAATTTAAGCGCGTGAAGCCTTTACGAAAATTAAACTCAGAAAACCAAACAAATAACGAAGCCATAAATTCGACACCTACGCGTCCACGAGCACCTGGATCGGGTGTTATGACCAAGTTTTGGTCACAAATACTAACAAACGAGAGGATTACCTTGAAAAGAGGCCATGCACAGAGGATGTTTGGAATGTATAAAGCATCAAATGCTGTTAAAATAAGTAACAAAGAGGCAAATAAAGCGGAAATCAGTAACGAGGCGTTAAAAACAGACAGTTCTGTCTATATCGTTAAAAGCATAAAAAAAAGAGCGCGCAACATTATTGATCTAAATGAAGGAGAACAATATGAGAGAGCAAATAACAAAGACCGTAATGGTGTTAACACTGAAATTCAAAATGTAAATTATGAATCGGCAGGTGCCGCTGCTCTTTCCGTCTTGCCCACCGTCAAACTCTACCATTATCGAGTCATCATTTTCACCATGTGCCGACGTGGATTTACATAGCCAGTGAAAGAAATTCAAATCACGTTCATTGGACAAGGGGAAAGTTACGAATAAGAGTATATTATTCAGTCGCTTTTTTGACAGGGTTAACCAAAAAAGAGAAACCCATTGTGAAGATAACGAGAGTAATGTGAACAATAAGAACGAGCAAATTAATGATGAACGTAAAGACGATTGTGCTCAAACCGGCGGTTACCCGGACTACAGAATCGGCGGCTTTTTATCCTCAAGTATAATTGGCAATTGCGAAAGTCAAGCTGCAAACTGTGCAGAAAACGGGAATATATCTAGTCCGGCAATTCATTACCGTAATATATCTGGTACTTTTAATGAAAGTAATATACTGATTACAATTTTGTACCAAGTCTGTCAAGAACAGATTTTCCTTGGACTGATACTGGGGAACTCAAAGCGGGAGACGATGAATTTGAAAACTTGCATGCATGTAGACAGTATAAAGCCGAAAGCCGCTTATTTGACTGGTGGTGAGAGGATCCAAATATATCTCCGGTGATCGGTTCGTCCTCATTGACGTTACCGGATCATTCTTATCTGGAAGACATGACATATTCCGATAACAACAACAAATCATTCAATATACTGTTTATCAAGACTTTGACCTATTTAGTGATGGTGTGGAGATTTTTTTGACAAGTTTCATAGCTCGTATAAATGGCGATGATTAGATTTAAAATGTGTGTATGTAAATAATAGTATGTTCTAAATAATAATAAATTGAATTCAAGTTCGCGACGAGTGATGCTGTATCACATGATGATGGCGCAATGGCCACAATAATGCATTCCACAATAACACAAATCTTCATTGTAGTACAATTAAAAGCAATATTAATATATTTAGTAAGCATAATGGTTATTACATCAACTTTTATGTCATCATTATGTCATTTCACGAATAGAATCAGAACAAGTATGTTGCGGAGAATCCACGTACAAAGCATTATGTCTGTATATTGACATCATGTATGGGCCTTTTTTCAATGGGGTTTCGAATTTAGTTAATTTAGTTATTGTTCTTCCACTAATTGAGGTCAAGCTAGTTTTAATTGACAAGCTTTTTAAGACATGTTTGCTGACCAATTAGTCACTGAAGCAAACGGTGGATATCCGTGTTTATTTTCGCAAAAATCCAGACGCAAATACATCGAGTATTAGTCTTACCCTACCCAATATTGAGAATTAAAGACTAATGCATGCAGAGTTTATTATCCACAGTTTCGAAATAATATCACTCAATTACGTGAAATTAGTAACTTGCACTCATGCCAGGCTGGCAAAAATAACTATCGCGAGGAACTTTAACAAACCAGCTTGTTACAATCACATGATTAAAAAATTTAAACTGAATGTAATTGGATGATCGATAGAATAACTAAATAGTAATAGTAGCAACGATAATGATATATCGTCCATCTTTTGAATATCCATCGGGAGAAAGCGTAATTCTCATAGTTAGTGCTTTAAAATGTCCCGCCTCAGACATGTTGTTTCAGATTGGCAATCATAACATTGTAATTGATGTATAGGATCTTAAAATCTGCATGATAATATTAGTATGAAATTTCCTTTATTGCTCGCCTTTTATTTCTTCGTTCGTGAAAGGCTACACACAACTCTTTTAACGAATAGAATTTAAAATATTTTTTTTGGTAAGAACACACACACACATATTTTTACACACACATCTTGGCATCAAAGCCTAACTTTCCTCCATGACTGCTCAGTTTGCTGTGCCTGGAGTTGAGCATGTGAAAGAAATATATACATTTAATTCATAGCATCTTATCTTGCACAAGGCTTAATAAGAAATCATGGTAATATCCTCCCGAAGAACAAAAAAGCGGAGAATGGCTCGCAGTGTTCACGCACATGGCTCAATCTTGTAAATACAACGAGGTGACCTAGCGCGGCAGGTCCGTTCAGATATGAATCGCGGCGAATAGTCTTGCTCGTTTCACAGTTTCTTCTCTGTCCTTCTTATACTCATCAAGAGCTTTTATAGCAAATCGTCCGAAATCCTTGTCTTCTAACCAATTAGGCTCATCCCAGTTGGACGGGAGGATTGTACCATCGTTGCATGATTGACCTTGTGTTATTATATTCTTGAAACAACGCATCGTATACAGTTTAGGAGTATAAACACCCAATTCTCCAAAGACAGAAGAGGCAGCTTCCTCACAGGAAATAGCCTCTTCGACTATTCGCTTGATTTCAATAACCGTTGTACCACCGCGTTTGAATAGTGATTCTCTATAGACAAAGAACGTATTAATTAGTATGTTGTAGATCCACTCTCCAACTCTCCAGACACTATGCGTATTGATTACTCACGATATAACCCACAAATGCATGGCCTTATCCTGATCATCGCATGGTAAGTATTGTGCGGCAAGAGCATAATTTTGAATTGCCACATCGAACAATATTATTCTCTCTTCTTCACCAATCTTTGCCTCGTTCGCTTTGTGGTAAGCGACGATAGCTTTAGTCCGATAAGCAGCAGCCAAATGGGCTTTGTAATAAGTGCACATTTGAAATCCTTCATTCAACACTTCATTATTACACGCGGTTTGGCAATTTTCTAAAATCTTTTCTGCTTCAGCCAATGCGTCAGTTAGGGGAAAGAGCGTATTATCCAAGGTGCTGCTATAACCGCAAAGGATAGCATCAATAAGCAATACACGGCATGAGCGTTCAAAGCTCGGTTTGAATGTGTTGCCACGAACGCGATAGTTCTTTTCGTGCGGATCGAGTTGGAACCAGCCATACTTTATCAAAGAAAGCGCACGACGGATTAGAGCTATCCCGTTGAGCGTTTCTTGGCCTCTTTTACAGTCGTGCCAGACTTTAAGATAACCTATCGAAAATACAGTTGTCGAAACGTTATTCGGATTTTTCAGTGAACGGAAGATATGTTGGGGTTTCTGCTTTCTTACCAAGAGTAACCGAAGCCGTTACAGTAGCTTCAAACACAATTTTCACAACATTCCAATCTTCATGAATCAACATCTTTTTCATAGTCCTAATTGCTTCATCAACAGGTACGGACATTCCTATTGCGCCCTTCATCATAGTATCTCCTTGAATAGCTTTTGCTAAATCCTTTGCATCATCCCACGAACCAAAGTAAAACGACCGCTTATCACATAGCAGAGCAGAAGTAATCTTGGCCAACCCTCCCGTACTGACATTCAAGGAAACAGATCCCGACTCGTTTACTATTCTAGTCAATACCCTACGGGCAATCACCATTCCTTGAGTAAAATCGTTTGCAGCCCGGAAGAGTCGCTCACGAGAACTACCTGACGGGAATGGATGTGGGCCGGTGCCGTCCCATGCTTGAGCCATCTGAAGGACTCGAAGAGGTGGGCATGGCACAGGCGATTTGGGGCCTGGAATTTTTTGTGCTGATGATCGTCTTGTGTTTTTGGAAGGTTGTTGTCGTTTGAAATCTCGTACATCTTTATTGGCTAGTTTGGGTGATTCAAGAGGTCTATCTGAACGTTGAAATATCCGAAACATTGAAACCGACATGAATAATCGTGAGGGATGTAACCCAAGAGAGGGTATTAGCAATTTCAACATTGAGGCTTACCTTGATGTTTTAAGGGCGTCGGGGTTCTGCTTCTCCGATGATATCCGTTAGCGTATCTTGGATTCAACTCATTTCCGTTGCTCGTTGCATCTCCATTACTTTCCATTTGCGTATATCTATAATAACTAGTAGCTACCAGGATTCAGTTCACGCTCGACTTTACGTCTTTAAACCAATCTTGAACATACCTGTGGGAATGTATTCTGTAGCGTTCGAGTGTTTCTAGCGACTGCCAAGTATGTTTGACGCTCTATTACGATGACGACCTGAAACACAAGTAGTATTATTAATAAAATCCTTGATCTAATCAATTATATCATGTGTTTTTTATTATCTTTGCCCACGCTTACCTGCTTGGTATGTAATATTTCTTTCTTTTTTTCGCTGCTATGTCTCTTAGCGTTCCCTCTGTTTTCATTCCCTCCTGTCTTCAACTAATACCTCAAGCAGGCAAGATGATGGGAGAATTGCCTTACCGGGTACTCTATACATGCATGTTTCGTGTTCAGGATCCTTGATCTGCGTTACTCATACAAGGGTTCTGTTCCACAACCAATTCAGGAAACTTGGTTTCATCTTGGCTAACATATAAGTGTATGGTCTATAAATAGTATAAATAAGAAGATCAGTTTGTCATATTAAACCGAACTATGCCTTCAGCAAGTTTATGTAGTTTATGTGGGCGTATATCAGCCCGTCTTGGAAGGTGGGAATTTATTAAAAGACTGCAAATTTTGTGATAATGATTGTACTACCACATGAATAAATGTAGTTCGAAAATAGGCTTCTGATATTCCCAAACTGTAACGTATTTTTAGATTATTTAAAATTTCCTTAATGTGTCCCTTAATTATTCCTTCTTGATGCACACCAATTTAACGACCCATGAACTCTCTGGCCAATGCCAACCCACCCTTTATACGCTCGAGAATGTCGTTTTTATAAATAACTCTCACTAAATTCTCAACAAATGTCGTTCCCCTTGCATGCATTGGGTAGTCAACGACGGTTGGTATGGTGGTCTTGACTATCAACGGGAATCGATCCAGAGTGACCGATTTAGCGAGACACATGGCACGAAGTCCCTCTCTCCCACCAAATCTGCATTAAAAATGAATACTTGTAGCAAACGTAACAGAAAACCGCCTCCTTAACCAATGTGAAACCCCTCCGTTTGTTACACTCTTACCTTCCAAATCCAGAAATACCAACTCCACCAAATGGTAGATTACATATATACGCGACCGCAAAATCATTTACATTCACCATTCCACTTTTCAATCTCTTGGCCATCTGGTTTCCCTTTGCCTGATCTCGAGTAAATACGGAATTACCAAGTCCGTATGGACAGCCATTGCACATCTCGATAGCTTCCTCGTCAGTTTGAAACTTCATAACCGTCATTATCGGAGCAAAAACTTCATGCTGAGAAATTGGCATCGATGGAGTCACATCAACGAGGAGAGTTGGAGTAAAGTATTGACCTGAAGGGTAAATCGGATGTGTGTATGATTTGCCCCCGATAACAAGTTTTGCACCCTGAGAGACCGAGTCGTTGATTAAATTTTCTAATCGGGAAGCCTGACGAGAAATTAAAGATGTATCAAATTGTAACGTATATAAGCGATGATATCCATACTTTCTCACATACTCCGCGCACACAAACAAATAAATGTCTTTAAACTCATACCTGTCCACTCATGGTGAGGGCTCCAACATCAACCTTTCCCTCACCCTCTTCAAGCGAACATCCGACTCGTAACTTATCACCAGTAATCTTTTCTTTAACTCTCCTCACAAACTCGTCATATAATTTCTCGTGCACTAACACTCGTTCTATTCCAACACAGTTCTGTCCTGTATTTTGAAAGGTACCACGCATTATAATAGGAATGGCTTGATCCAAGTTTGCATCCTCTCTTAATATGGCCGCATCCTTTCCGCCAAGTTCAAGAATACATGGCGTGAGCGAATCAGAGGCTGTTTTCATTACTTGTTTCCCCACCTGAGGAGAACTAAGGCAAAAATCGGCTATATTTCGTAATGATTTCCATTGATATCGAATCACTCAGATAAGAATGAAACTTTACCCGACAAACGTGATGCCATCAACACCGCTGCGAACAATTGCTTCGCCACAGTCTGCATATCCACAAAGAAATTGGACAATCTCCGGATCATGACCACATGCATTCAGACAAGTTTTCATAATTCTACTAAAGTAGTCTACAGACCATGCAACTAATCGATTATAAACCATCTTAGCTTATCTCATACCAATTATATTTACAAAAAAGACTTTAATCCTTTCCAAACCTTGTTCAGATGCCTTCACTAATATCCCATTACCAGCAAAGAGCGCACTGATTATTTGGCCAAACAAATTGTGGAATCTGTGAAAACAAGTGATTGTATTTTAAACCACTTTTCAACGAGTGTACTACATTTTAATCTTAGCCGCCTTCATTTATGCTTACGGATAATTCCAAGAGACCAAAGCTGCAACGACGCCGAGAGGTTGATATTCGATTTTAGCAATCTTGTACGGAAGCAGTGGCCCAGGATCAAAGAATTCGGTTGCAAGAGCCTTTTCACCATTCTTGATGGTCCATCGAATACGCTCGCATGTTGACAAAATTTCACCAAGCATTGCATCGACCACTAAAGAGTCAGAACCCACCATTCATGTGAGCAATTCTATTTCATACAACACGATAATAATGTCGATTGCAATACACTTACTGGTCTTGCCACTGTCTCTACAAGTTACCCAACATATTTCTTCCTGATACTCGATAATATAGTTCAATAGACTGTTTAATACTCTTTTCCGCTCAGCAAACGACGTCTTTTCCCACGATTTCTGTGCAATTCGCGCTCGTGAAATCGCTTCGGTAACATCGACCGCAGTGTGAGCTTTAACGGTGGACAAGTATTTTCCTGTTGCCGGATCGTAACAAATTATGACTGTGGGATCATTGGGGTCCTGACGAAAGTGGGATTTAATGATTTGTTAGATTTCTTTGCATATGCCAATTGTAGAATAAGATTTGCTTGTAATCATAATATACCCTGATTGAGGGATTAGAGATGGTTGTAGTTGCTTTCCAGTCTGGTTTTGCTTCTGCCAGATCGTTTCGATCAGTTAATTAGTACCAAGGCAATATATCGCAAGATAATTGGTTTTAAAATTTCTGGGTTACCAGGTGGCACTTGAACATGAAATCGTGCAGGCGGCTTCTCCAATATTAATCTTAACGCTGCATAACTTGCAATCGTAACTGCAACCGTACTAATCGATGCGACAATAACAATTAGGTTGACATTGATGTCGAAAAGGTTATCCATTGTAGAGAAAAAGCCTAATGCAAACGTCCATCATAAGAGTATTTAATAATTCACATGAAACTAATTAATCCACCAATAGCAAATCACCCTCTGCCAACTGTAAGATAACGGAAAAAAGGGGTCGTTATGTTTTAGTATATTAGTTCAACGGCTGAAGATCACAAGATGAGTTGAACTATTCCGAAAGAAGAATAATCCAAAGCCTTTGCTAACTACAAACCCCCTCGCGTTCGTTGCCACAACCTTATCGATGACAAAAGAGTAATTGAGTATTATTAATTTCAGATCCAAATATATTCTATGCTATATGTTATTCTCATCCAACTTTCTTATGCGTTGCGTAAAGTATAACTGTAAGATAACAGTGTCTAATCAGCACAGTTTTATTTAAAGAAAAGAGTCTTGGGCACCTTGTGTTGCGTGTATGAGTGTCAATATCATCGTGATGAATCATCTGTCTTGTTATTATTCTATTTATTATATATATGTTCAACATTTTATATTACATAAAGTATGAAAGACCCAAAACATGCGATCAATCATCATCGCTAAACAATCTTTCGTCATCCTCCATATGACATCGATGACAATACTGATAGTCGGTTCTCCCTCGTTGACATCCTTTGCAAGTACCAAACAGATAGCGACGACGACATTCTACAAATGATACGCGTTTCAAATGAGTATGTCTTTCAACGGTACATCGAAATGATACGTAGTAGTAGACTCGATAAACTCTAGCGTTAACTCACCATCCTCACTAATTCCAAAAGGCGTTACATCAGCTGGATCTCCATGGATGTTTTGACAGACGGTACATTTAATAGATTTCCTGGACATGTGTCTTTGATAATCTAGTAAGAGAATCAAAAACTGATTTATCACCCTGTACATCTTTTGACCCAGAACAAACACGCAAAACCCCAGTGATTATTTACCAGCTCCATGATCGCATCCAGCAATGGTATGTTTGAGATGCGAACTTGACGTTGCTTCATCGTCTACATCCATCAGAGAAATTTCGTGAGACAACAATAATAGAGACTAACGATTCGCATACACAAGAGCATATACATACCAAGCACATTACCCATGCATAGGTGATTGCACCAACAATTTGCTGTAAACAAACAAAGTCAACCTTATTATTCCCATCTCTCAATAATTCTCATCTAGCGCATTCTTATTCATTCAAACAGCTTACCAACTATTGATCCGCTGCCTTTCTCATCTTTATTAACAACGTTACTCGTATTCAAGAATTGGTTAGCTTGCCTTCTATATGATTGCTCTGTACAATTGTTAGCATTATAGTGGATAGGGACCAGAGAACGCTGGAAAATTGACTGAGCACGGTTGCTGTATGCGGTAGTCATTTGTATTCAAGTGTCGCAATGGTAAGAACAATAATATACGGACACACCGACTGAGTTCTGCTTGTTGTTCCGCCGATTTAAACAGGATGTGATAGAACGAAAAAATCTCTAATTTCTCGACGTGGGAATCAAGGGGTATTTTACCTGTATAATAATGATGCAATAGAAAGTAAAAGGTGAATCAACGGATTAACTTGTGCAATGGAAAAAAAAAACTACATTCTCTCACCAATCGCCGGTAATTCATATATAAATAATTATGAAATTTTGAACAGAATCCAATTTATCAGTCAAACACTCCTCTGGCTTTGTCAGAATCCCTTTCGTTTTTATACCAACAGAGATGGGGATTGTACGACGGAGATTTATGTATGGCTCACAGCGGCATACATCGCACTAAATAAAGAAAAAGCATACCTCACATCATAATCAATGAAATTGTAAAACACATGTAAAACCCTCCCCCTCAAAGTAGTCAAAACGCCACATAAACATATCGTCACTGAAAGAGCAATTTTCCATACAAACGGGTCTGTTTAACCTAACGCCACAGTTTTAAACAATGAATTTTTGTCATTATTTAATTTTCTAAATATAACGATAGCAATGATCTTACAAAATTAAAGGCAAATGATCAAAAGCAAAGGTAATCAAACATCAATAATGAATAGACTTGTCGAAGTAAAGGTTGAGCATGTCTGCATTGATTTTGTCAATCAAGTATGAACTTGCTTCTTTATTCATTAGTTCATCATTATTATTCTGTTAAAACAAATATCTCTTCTTTAATACATGGTAATAGTAATAATGGATAAAGGTGTTACAATTAGTTCTGTGATACAGTTACGCAGCATACATTCTTTTTACTGTTGTTTGATAGACGAATAAACTGTTACAAGTTCATAGTATCCTGTCGATTATTTTACCATAATAATAAACACAGACTCTTTCTAATAACGGAGCAAATTTATTCCATCCAATTGAAACAATTTATACAAGTGCTTGATCGCTGTATAAAATTTGCACCCATGTATACTTAAACGCTTGAACGGTTGGATTAAAAATGCTAAACTAAAAAAAAAGTTTAATGAGCATAAATATATAAACAGCCCATCTACGAAAAGCTTTTCTATTGATCAAACTTCTGGAGCTGGACTTTGGTCATATTTGTGGCTATAAAAATCCACAAATACACGAAAAGAGGCACACTAACACAACTTATTACTGCAATTTTTTTAAATACTCCAAAGAATGTTATAGTTATCAACGATGTTCAAGTTTCCCACCCCTCACTTTACATTAGCTCAGTCGTTTGTTTTTTTATTGTAATGTTTTTTTACCAATGCAGTTGAATATCCCACATAAAACCCCCCATTTTTTAAAATCCTGTACTTATACAAAAATTTCTGTTTCTCCTCTGTGCCATTGGTGATAAGAGTATGTACATACATTGATATTTGTCAATCACTTTTAAGAGGCAGTCTTGCTTTGAATAAAAAATTCCTCTGTCACTCTGGATAATAATTATTGATGATCAACAAAGAGTAACTGTCTTTTTGTTTTCTCTTCAACATTAGAAAAAAAATTAAATTGTTTTATTTTCTACATTCTTGCATTGGTATACCATACTGATATGTTTTTGCCTGTATTTCAATTCATGCACTGTCTTTTGTAAGTATGAGGGGCTAATTTGGCTATGCTAATTATACTAGTGCTAGGTTTTTATTATTTTGAGAATTGAATGCAGGACATTATAATTTCTGGTTCCATAGCAATTCAGGAATCCAAGGTTTCATATACAAGCCAATGTAACTAAATACAAAATTAATTAATATCTCAATTTCCACTATTTATAGAAGTTAAGTACAAGAGGAAATAACAGCACAAAAAAGAAAGTAGAATTGATCCTGAGACGTCTCACAATATCTGTATCTGCATCATCTAACAGAACTATTGGAAGAGGGATAGTAATAAACATATCACACATTACAATATGATGACATTTTGCTAACTTAGGTTATGAAAATAACCATTGTTTTAGTTACCCAATACTTAGTGCAATGCAAAAAGAAGCTTGAGTGCAGTGGGCTAAAACTGAATTTTTGGACTGCCTTTCAGTTATTTTGAAATATGATAAGACAATAGTAATAGTGAGAAGGGGAGAGGCCAGCTTGTTTTTTCCCAAAAAACTTTGTATAAAGTGGTTCTATCTTCAAAGAAACCTTTTTTTTTGCTTATAACTGGTTGATTTTACATTGAATAAAGGTGAAAGCATCTTAAGACAATAATAATGTGGGTGAACAAAACAAAAAAAAAAGCACTCTTTAATTTTTACTTGTACTTGATAATTATGAAAGTACTAACCAGATCTGGACCATTCTACTATTACTATTGAAAGTCCAATTGCTGCAAATTAAAATACTCTTATAGTCATTTGTCAGACTAGTTTTTCTGCAGTGGTTATGTTCAAATATTTGAAATCACCGTGTAAACAATTTAAAATTGTGTTAGTATTAGTATTAGATGCTGAAAGAACAATTAAATAGTAATGTATTCACTCCCGTTATTTTTGGCCATCGGGATTCGGGATTGTTTGCTGCAAAATTCAGTAATTTATAGAATTATAACCCTACAATTAGGTGAAATGATAGAAATGTATGTTATGTAATCACTACGGATCATCCCGATTCTTAGGATCGATCGAAAGGCTTAAATCCACTCTCCCGCAGTAACTTATTATAAATCCCATATTTGTAAAGAGCTGCAAGTGGCTAACTTACATGGTGCTACAAGACAACTGCGATCAAAAAACCTTCCTGGTAATTGAGTCACTCAACTTGGTAGACACTAAACTCCTGTTATATAAATGCCTGGTCTTCTCATCTCTCCATCCTACCTTCAGTCGAGGAAAGCTAAGGAATTGCAGGGCCCATTGACACCGCTGCTACATGCAGCAACAGCAAGACTGTCTGGTTGGGAGCTAAGCCCGCCAAGGCTCTATATCGAAGAGAACGATATCAATATGGGACAATTACTGGCGCTCAATACTCTTCACGCACTCGCGACCGACCATCCAACCAATACCACTTGGTCAAACGAGGATATGGAAGCATATATTCAGCTGAGGTCGAGGTGGTCCGAAATACAGGACGGAAGAAGAGATACAAAGCCCAGCTCTTGTCGCTGGCAAGACTGACGAGGAGAGTTGTGACATACTCAACGGATTGAGATACATTCATATCCTCTCAAGACCTACCGCACCAGTGAATGTGTGAGTAGGGGTACCTCAATTAGAAAGAATCATTACCGTATCGACTCATCCTGCGGTCTAAATGGTGAGCGATTGGGAGATTGTTGGCTATAATAGACGACAGTTCGAGATGGCCCACACGAATCGATTAGGCACTGTCTTCACTGGGACAGTATACAGCAAGCGGAGACATATAATGAATGCAATCGAAAACATCAATATTTCCAGCGCAAGACCATGGATTGGATGTTCAGGGTTTTTTAATCAGGAACCGTTTGATCGTAAACGGATGTTATGCGAAGCGCTGACACGAGTAGCACATAGAATCTATAACTTATATAGGAATATAGACGATGGAATAACAGAGGGGGTAGTTGTTAGCCGACATCGTCGATTTCGCAATTTAAAAATATGCAAGCATCTGAAATGTTGTATAATAATAACGGACACTCCCTACTTTATAATAATAAATTCCATCGTTGAAGCTGGTGTTGGAAAAGTGTCAACAATTTTGTAGTGTGTTGAGCAATAATAAATCATAATAATATATTCATATTAATCAAATACTATGAACTACGATTGTGGAACGGGTGTAAGGAATTCCTTAAATAGACGCATCGAAATTATAGCCATACAGTCTTCGACTGAGGATTATTATCAGTTGTGATAGTTCTATTCTTGTGCCGAACGGAAATGTCTATTGTTTAGGAGGCTAAATAAACCAGATAAATGACACTGGAGTGTCGGATCAGACAGGAAAGAATCAGTGCAATATTTTTGTTTACTTGACTAGATAGTTTAACATTTATACCTTGATATAAAGAGATGTCTGCAATTTTAACTACACCTTAACTGACCTATATTACTATAATATCAAATGTAAACTTGAAATAAAATTTTTATCAAATCCATGTATGGAACCAAAGAGTTACAGCACTATTAGAAGTATCACATCACTATCACAAGCAGCCTTCAAAATGGTTTGAATAAACTTTTGCCTGAGACTTTGATCTGGTAAGTCTCCTTTAGAATGTTATATCAGCCAGGTCACAATCAATATATTTGGAAACAGACTTTGCCAAAAATAAATTATTGAGGTGACTGCAAGACTGGCTTTGCTTTGGTATTGAATATTGAACCAAGATTTTGGAGCAGAAGTTTGCTATTGATAGTTTCATTCATACCAGTTTCTCGTGTCCTTTACTAGACGCAACTAAGGTGGACCTCTAAAGCTGCTTGTAGAGTTTGGTGAAGAGGACGCGATTGTTGCAGCAATGTATCAGCCAGTGAAAAAGTGATACGAACGAATGTAAGGTTTATTCGGTTGTAGAAACTGAAGGCTATTCCTTTAACGCCCTTTTTTTATTGATAAATAAAGACACGACAGATAGTCAAATACAACAACCTGATAAGACGAATAAATTTAACTGATATTATACTGGTCCTCTTGTCACATCGTGTTCGGTTTTTGACTGTAAATAAATTGATTGCTTATAAACATTTCAGAAACAATCGACTTTCGATACATCTTCCGTTATTTTCTTTCTGACACTTGCGTTACTACTTTTAAACGAATTACCTCGTGTTTCTCTGACTTGCGTTTTAGTTCGAGAAGTTTCTCATTTTCCTCATTAACGTCAATCTCTGCCATTAGTTCACTTCCATCTTTAATTGTCTGATAATCGTCGTCAGGCAGGTACAGGTTAGTAGTAGGTGGCAAGAGGACCCTCGCAATTGTCTGTAGAGTTAAATATTCATTGATACTGTTATATCTTTCATGTACTCATGTCCACCGACCTACTCCCCAAAATACTTACATGTCCAACCCCATTATTAGCAATGAAATCTTTGAACAATACTCTCACGCCGTTGACAGTTATCTTTACTAGAGTATCCAATTCGGTGTGGCGCTTGCCAGGAATGCCGCCGAATAATTCTTTATCTTCTATCAGATCAGTACTATAAGCCAACTCTGGCGAGATATGATATTTGAGAATGGTAGTCAGAACATCCTTTCCATGCGGACTGAACAAATATGCAAGATTGCGAAACCCTAATTTAGCCCAGGCACGATTAGATGGAATGAACACCGTGATAGCTTTAGACGTTTCAAGAGTTTCAGCCAAGCCAACTTTCTGTAATGCCGATGTTAGAGTAGAGAAAAATGTTGGAATAATGAATAGTTCGGTCATAATATCTGGAGGTGGGATGAGAACATGATCAATTCCGTAAGCATGACCATTGCCAGCTGCGAGATGGTAAATCTTAATTTTTGACCAGTTGATATAAGTACTGCGAATCCAGCCGCTAACGCGAACTTTTTGAGGTGTGTCGTTGAGTCCGGATGAGTTTAGTCCTGTATCCAAAACGCGGGAGGCAAGCAAAGATTTATACGGGAGAGCGGCGTTAACGATGTGATATCGAAATATCATAGTTATCATGTAAATGTTGACTAGTTACAGACTCCCAACAGCTTCTTCTTGTCCAAACACTTACTCTACGAATAACCTCCTTGGGAATTTTCTTGTCTTTGAGGCATTCAAGAGCCTTATCAATCGGAGCAAAAAACGTCAACTACACAAACAGCAAAATCAGTATATCAATGCCCTATTAGCATCAGTGCATCCGTAAAAACACTCGTCTTCAACGTAAACCTACAGCTGCATCTTCGTCACTCAGAGTCTCTTTAAGTTCATCGTCGTCATTAATGAACCGGGTCAGAATACTAAAAGCATCTGATGTCACTATATCATACAAAGTCGTTCCTTGATTCGTTATTAGGTTGCTGTCAACGCCAACTGCCAGATAATTCTGGTCGTCACTATTGGATGGCAAGAAGACAACGCCGTCATTTCCCTGCTTTATCCCCGCAGCAAGCAGACGTTCTCAACAAATTTGGAGTGTGACAATTTCTTGCAAGACGCAAAAGGGGAGAGTTAGCAGAAAAAAGATGTCTCATGGGAAATGTGTGCGTGAGACTTTCTCGCAACATTTATATGTACAAATTTAGGTTGTTTGTTTTTACGGTTCTAGCCTTTTATGTTTATGGGGAATTTTGTGCACAGCCTTATCGATAACTGAATAGATAAAACGTTCAGCAATACTAATTCCTGCTATGCGAATACTTGATGTATTTACTTTGCTCTCTATCTTGTAAACCATTTCCTGAAAAGGTTTTTTTTTTGTTTGTTTTTTTATTTGGGGTCGGGGTTGGGGTTTATGCGTTCGCTTCGGACCTCTTCACCGTATTTTCGATTGCATAAGTGGGATCTTCTCTATACGTGCATCCTATTCAAAGTAAATAGAGAGATTGATTACAAGGCGTTGATACGTAAATTGAGCTTACTAAAATGTTTACTATCTGATATCTTGTTTTCAGTAAATCTGGCCTTATTGCACCTCTTCATTCCTTCTCAGCCACTCCCATACGCATTTCCTCTTCCTCATTTCTTAACTTCCTCTCTAAACTCCCTTCTTTACGTCCTCGCCTCACCCCTGCGATCCACAATGTCTTTTTTCACGCCCACTCCATTTTTTCTGAACCCTTTATGTCATAATGGCTACGCTAGAATCTCTCGCGCAGGCAGTCAATAATAATTTACTTGTATCAAAATCGTTTGTTTGTTTTTTTATAAAAAGAATTAATACACGTTGTAAGTTTATTTCAAACACAAAGAGTTTTTAATTTAACCCATAACCAACAGCGCAACCAACAATATTGGCCAAAAACAATTTGCAATTATTCAAATGAATATATCAATTCTGATTTAGGAAATTTTATTAAAAGATGCAGTCTTATTCAGCGGGAAATTTTCTTCATTGTTTTCAATTATAAATACACGTTGATTAAAATATTTGCTCAAACTCACGGCCAGAGGCAGATTGCCAAACATTATTTCGCACAGTTGGGCTGTTAAGGCTACGCAGCAGCATCATGAAATATGTCTTTGAGGATGTGAGTGGATTTATTGATGATTCATCACTTGCGTAAAATGACCTAAGGTTTTAGTTCTTCAGGAGTTTCAAAGATGGGATTTGCTTTTATCGCATCTCTAGGATTCTTGTCTACATTCTAGTCATGAAGTGGCTATCGCGTCTATCAAGGCCAACTGCATGGGCCATTTGGTTTGGATATGAAAACAATGTCAGGAAGGAAGCACGCATTATCCGGCTGGTGCTGAAATGCTTCGAATCGAGCTCGAATGTATTATTCAGGAACGATTAGCATCAAACTCGTTACCAATTTCATAAAACATTAGTCTCAAGATTTACTTTTTAATAATAACGTATCATATTTTCTTACATAGTCAAATGATCTACCTGGCAAAGGTAAAGGCAACTAACATAACAGTAAACGTGCACGTTTTTATTTCGGCATCTTGTTAACTCAACCATATTGACATACATAGTATAATTCGAATAGGAGCAAACCTTTGAATAAAACTCGTATAAGCCCGTTGAATTACAAGTTTATTCAAAAAAAGTTTGAGTCTCTAATTATAAGAAATGCAATTACGATATTAATATTGTAAATTGACTTTATTTGTACCAACATGTCTTCATACCTGCAGCTGAATCCATATCATAGCTATTTCTTGGTTTAGGTAGATCTCCCGTAGGTAAGAGTGTACTAGAAT
>CAJVPI010000830.1:0-21050 GCA_910592345.1 Paraglomus brasilianum
GTACTTTATTATCATGTAGTTTGTTGAAATAAGGCTATTTTGCAAAAACTTTGTGAACGCCCCACGTAAACTCGTCACGATACCAGCTATAGAATTGAGCAGAAACCACGCTGTATCTGGACGCCTATCAAGATCAGCATCACAACACTGCTTGGCAAGGCATCGATGGTCGTAGTCCGCCCATAAAGTCGCATACTCGAACTGCCTGTCTCTAAAAGGTGGTTCACCAAGTAGCGGTCAAATGCATAATGATACCAAAAGAATACACATCTGATTTCTGAGTAAATTTGCGGGTATGGAAGACTTCTGGTGCAATAAAGGGTAAAACGCCTCGAATGGTTGAATTTGATTCGCGTGAATTCACAGATCGTGAGAGACCAGAATCGCCATTAATGGTGTCCTACCACGCAAAACTATGTTTCCCGCCATGAAGATCACAATGCGCTAATCCCGAATTATGAATAATATGCAGATAAAATGCAATATCCTTCAACACGTCAATTTGTTAATATTTTGATCCAAATAAGACAAAAGACTACCATTGTCGGCATGTACTCTGGGGTTTGTGTGACACCATAAATTTTAAGGAATTCATAACCATTGTTGGCATGATTTCTGAACTATTAAATAAAAATAATACAGAGTCAGCTTAAATATCACTTTAATCAATAATATCAATTATTGTTTACCTCGAAATAAATCATTCCGGCGTTTCATCAAAATTCTTGAAGCGTTTAAGTACAACAGTATCTGTCATATCCTCTTCTTCTGAATATTTTTTATACTTGGCAGTACAGACCGTTCCAAATCTCTTTGAGTTCATAAAAGTCACCATATTGCATGTACTCAACATATCCATCAATCTTGCGTGTATATAACCAAATAATATTTTTGCGTTGATATAAGATTTTTAGACGCAAAACAATTACTGTAAGATGGGATTCACGCTTTCAAAGCTACTATTATCATGCTGCATGAAAAGAACTTGTTAGGTGCGCATACTGGGGGGACATCAACATTTAGTATTCATTTTAGTGATCATGTTAGGTGGAGTTTTTCCTGCATAGTAGTAAGCTGTTTGCAATACGGCTAGCTAGTTTTCGAGAATAAACTCTATGGCAAGACCTATTATTATTATGCGCAAAGGCAAAAATTTACCAATTTATTATTCTGCTCGTTGACACGCTATATTAATTAAATAAACGCAAATATTACATTTAGGCGGCTGATAAAGTAAGCGGTCCAAAGTTAGGTTTGAGGTATGCGTACAGTGAAGATTCCTCAGAATAGCCAATGGACACTGTGTATAAACTATATATAGCAATTGGAAACAGGACAAACTGGAGTTAGAATTTTATAAACTTACAGTCCGAGATTGTGCAATTCGTTCTCGCAAACCCGCATCCCATCCAAACTGGGATTGTGCGAATTTGCAATGCATTTTGTTATACAGAAATGCTCTCAACTTGCAATGCTTAAACTTGTTTCGTAAATTGAGGGTGCTCTGTTGCAATGACCACGCCTATTGAAGAGTTAGTACCTTAACTGCTGAACTAAGAAAGAGTATAAATGGTTTGACATGATGACAAGCAAAATGTTAATAATGCTACACTCGTTGGGCTGACTCTTGGAAGGAATATGTAGAATCTGGAATATTTATATGTATTGCGGCAGGGATCCGTTCATTTCCCCGAAAAATATTCCGACACTAGTCGTTAATGTTTGTCAAAACGTCTAAATTTGCCCACCAGAGTTATTTTACCTAGCACAAATAAAATAACTTTGAAATTGTCGGGACATGAACCAGACCCATCTGGGAGATCAAAATTTAGCTCTCATTTAAGCTAGCCAAATTTGCAGGCGGCTCTTTATACCTCCCTATTGTCGAGGTATAAACTCTCACTCGAATATTATGCTGAACTATCTAATAAAATAATTAAAATATATATATTGCACCGATAATCGAACTATTGGTCTGATAATCCAGCGTCCGCTTAACTACAGCTAGATATTAATATGTAGGCTGGCCTGTCAGCAATAGACACTTTCGTATAGCAACAACGACGCACAAGAATAGCACTATTATTAGAACAACAACTAATAATAATACTTAGTATTATAGTAGATTTGAAGCAGTTACTACAAGTTTATAGTTTATCCAAATCAAACTCAGATTATTAAAATGAAAATATAAAGGCAAGGGTATTTTACCACGCCTGACGTATTAAGTAAATAAGAAAGTTAATAATACATTTATATACTACTATAATGGCAGATTTGTAAAAGAAATTGCTTGTTATAATAGAGTTTTTGGTCCGACAGACGACCTTCTTAACGGATTTTACTCGTATTAGATAATGTCTAGATTTCGTCTATCTTCGAGAATTAGAGGGGGGGTTTTGGTAACCACTAAATTTAGTGATGGACTAAAAGATGAAGCTAAATTCGAGATTGTATTAACGAATAATGTTGTAAAATAATAGACTTTTTTTTTTCGAGACTTCAGGCGGGACAGTTGCTGGTTCCACAGGTAACCAAATTATTATTAATATTTGACTTTTTTTTTGCCAGCTCTTAGAACACTGGAACGATAAAAAACACTTCTACGACACAAAGACCGTCTTTGGGTTCGACATTTTTATTTAACAGAGATGGTGTTTGAATTCATAAATAACTTTACTCGTACGAAAGAAACTTTATTTCCGAAAACAATCCAGAAAGGAAGGAAAAGAAAAAAGTGAAGGCGATAATAGTTAGTAATATGATAGATAATATTAGCAGTGTGTTATTCGATTGCATTGCTTGCCCTTCTTTTCATTATCTTGCCGCTATGTAACCGTCTGACAAGGTTTTAATTATACAAAATTTGGCTCGTAAGTTGGGAAACTTATATTAGGGTAACGAGTTTGTAAAATACGGTATTCGTCTCGTTAATAATAATAACACTGCAAACACAATTTGAATAATATATTAAAATTATATTAGTAATTGAAAGTACGCAAAGCCGTAAATCACATTATTAATGTACATATTGCAATAATGACAGCTGATTTGTCTCATGTATGAAATGATATGTGTACGAATCGTAATCGACTGCTAATGCAGTCACCAAGTAATGATTTATGCAGAAGTGTGATACTAATTAGGCAACTGTGTGGACAAAATAATAGCCAGCGAACGAAACTCGATATTAATAAATCTCTAAACATAAACTTCGTTCATTCTAAGATAAAAATACCTATAAGCTAATGCTATTTCTGGTAGAACCAATACAGTCAAATTTAACCGTACCTGGTACAGAGACTACAGTTAGAACCCACAAATATGGGATGGTTGAACAGAAATCATTGCACTTTTTGCCATAATGCTTTTCTCGCATGAATGGTCAACGATCTTGCTCGAAAGACGTCGAAAGGAAACGTCAGTTGGTAATTCTTCCTAGTCTATTAGATGGTAATTACCGCAACAGTTAGAATGGTGCCTTCTATTGGGGGGTTGCTGAAACTGTCAAACTTTCGGGTAGCATTCTCATATCACCCGGTATTATTATGAAACTGAAAACCAATTTATTCTGTGCTACACAAGAGTAATTCCAAAAGCAGCAAGTCCGCGAGAAAACGTGGCCCAACTATATTTACCACGTGGGTTGTACCCCAAAGTCTTATCTAGAACATTCCTCTGATTTATTTTGTGTGGCATTTAATATTTAGCGTATTGGACCAATCAAAGCTAAACACGAAATCAGAAAAACAGTATTTCATGGCGGATCGTAGGAATACTTTCTTGTTTCTTCGTTTCAATAAGATTGTATCTGACTGGATTATCGTAAAACTATGAGATTACCCTATAGTTTTGTGGCTTTACTTTTAGCCTCTGCTCTTGCACTTGGGAGGGCTGATGAGGTTCATAAGGCCGAGGACAGAGTTGTTTTCAAGGTAGTATATATAATGTTGACGGGTTCAAAACCGTTATTGGTGACGATATCACGTTTCATCAAGGAAATAGCAAGTCTACCAATCTTTCCAAGATCGCAATGACTTACCCAACTCCTTTATATAGCCATCTACTGTCCGAGGTCATTTCGTAGAACAGTTTACTCCCGACTGGGTCGAGCGCTGGTCAACAAGCAAAGCGACAAAAGAGGAGAGCGGTGAAGAGTTAAAATATGTCGGCGTATGGTCCGTCGAAGAACCAACAGTCTATCCAGGAATAGTGAATGATTCAGGATTGGTTGCGAAGACTGCTGCAGCACTCCATGCCATATCCGCGCAATTTACTGAACCGCTGGATAACACGGGCAAGACTCTTGTTGTACAGTGAGTTTCTGCAATCAATATTGTTATATGCATTGATCTATATTTCCTGGTATTTTGTCTTGACTGATTTTTTCCTTTTTTTTTTTCCCTTTTTGTTTCCCCCCCTAAATCAGATACGAGGTTAAGCCACAACAAGGACTTGAATGTGCTGGCGCATATCTCAAGTTATTGACAAAAACTGATACGAAATTACATGCTGAGGAATTTAATGCTGCAACACCTTACACAATCATGTTTGGCCCCGACCGTTGTGGTGGCACCAATAAAGTCCATTTTATCTTCCGACACAAGCATCCAAAAACTGGAGAATATGAAGAGAAGCATTTGGCATCTTCTCCATCAGCCAATGTGGAAAAGACTAGCTCGCTATACACTTTAGTTGTGAAGTATGAACAAATTATGCTGTTGATTCAATTGTTTGCGCAAATGACACACGTTTATTTACATGGTGAAATTTATTAGGCCCGACAATTCGTTCGAGATTCGCATTAATAACAAGGTGGAAAAGGCCGGAAATTTGTTAGAGTCATTCTCTCCCCCGGTTAATCCGCCAAAGGATATTGATGATCCAGATGGTATGAAATCAAGTTTTAAATTTCTATACGTAATTTTTTTATGTTTTAGCTTTCCCAATCTGATTTACTGTAGTTGACACTGACTTGTATTGACTTTGGTTTTGATTTACAGATAAGAAACCTGATGACTGGGTTGACAACCCCAAAATGCCAGACCCCGGTAAGTAACAAACCTTATTTGGATTGAGTACTGATCTTCAGCTCGCTAAAATTTTTCTCCTCTTCTATGTAGATGCGACGAAACCTGACGATTGGTAAATTTTTGCTCGTATCTACTTTCATCCATAGTACTATCTCTTTTTTCCCCATTAACTTGTATGTTTCTACAAATCAGGGACGAATCAGCACCATTTGAAATTGTCGACGAGGATGCCGTAAAACCCGATGATTGGCTCGATGAACCACAGACTATTCCAGATCCGGAGGCTGAGAAACCCGAATACTGGGATGACGAAGAGGACGGAGCCTGGCTTCCGCCACAAATTAATAACCCGAAATGTGAAAATGTATCGGGCTGTGGTCCGTGGCAGCGTCCGATGAAGCGCAATCCCAATTATAAGGGCAAGTGGTATCCTCCGCAAATTGACAACCCGGATTATAAGGGGCCATGGTCACCAAGGAGAATTCCTAACCCGGATTATGTCGAAGATCAAACTCCAGCTAATTTTGAAAAAATGGCACGTTATTATTGTTGTTGTTGTGGTGGTGGTGGTTGTGGTGGTGGTGGTGGTGGTTGTGGTGGTGGTGGTGACTGAAACGGTTCCTTGTATATTTGATACTCGACAATGACGTGGCTTGTCTAATATATCAATATTCCTTTCCACAATGCATATACAGGGAGGAATTGGTTTTGAACTCTGGACAATGCAGAAAGATATTTTGTTTGACAATATTTACATTGGTCATTCTGAAGAAGATGCTAAAAAATTCGCCGATGAGACATGGGCCGTAAAATACAAGATCGAGAAGGCTACAGAAGATAATGAAGAAGCAAAATTAACTCCGAGCGTGGGTATCTTTAAATCTTTACATTTTCACGCCGACTTGCCCAAACGTTTCTTAACCAACTAACTTGCGATACATTGCATTGCATCTAGACCACTCCCTCATTTTCGGACGACCCGGTTCAATACGTGCAGCACAAAGTCAACGAATTCCTCGCGGTCTTTTGGGACGATCCTGTTAAGGGGATTACGGAATTCCCTGTAATCGCTGGTGGTCTTGCCGGAGGATTTATAGTTTTCTTTGTTCTCCTTGGACTACTTTTCAGCTTACTTACTCCAGCTAAGAAGGTAATAATTGCGATTTTGTCTTTCGAGTTAAAAAGATGCGGGAGGGTTGAAGCAGCTGGAGAAGCAGTTCGTGCTTTTTACATGTAAGATTGCTGACTCGTTATATATCAACCAGGCCTATCCTCACAAGAAGACCGACGAGCCTACGCCAGACGACAAGGATTCTGGACCAAGTGCCGTAAAGGAAGGATCGAGCTCTGCTGAGAACGAAGAAGAAGAGACCAAACCAAAGAAGACGACTAAGAAGCGTTCTTCCAAAAAGACGCGAAAAGATAACTAAACGATGTTTGATTAATAGTTAGATTTTGGATTTTAATGGGACATTGCAAAGAAATTATAATTTCCGTGAAATTTGTTAATAAAATGAAATGGTCGCGATGGATGAGAGTGCGCCGGCTCTGATGAGTATCGTGTGCCAATCCGTCATGAAACATGAACATTCAACTTTTGAGTTTATAAACTAGTCGTCCAAGTGAAAAGAAAAACTCCGTCGTCGTTGTGCAATCACTTCAACAAAAATTCGCGCGAAAAAAAATGGTAGTTTTTATTAAATATCACAAAGACTTCAGATCTAACACAAAGTCTTTTTGTCATAGGAGATTGCTTCTCACCGTAATCACAATAAGTATTAATATAAAAGGGGGATAGGACATGATGAAATTGTATCGCGTCAGAGTAAAACACTACACTTTCGCTTACGATTAAATAAGGGATACAATCTCTAATCTCAAGTAAAATATATAGAGTATATATATATACGTATATGTGTATATGCATTCCGTAATACGTTAGCAACATATTTATAAATAAGGAAATAATACAATTGCAACAACCGTTGTCCTAATTCGGCCAACGATTCAATTCTTTGAACCCATCGATTATTTCCCTTAATTTCTCTTCAGTGAGTTTAGGAACTTTATATTCAAAACCTATCTCTCGAGTAATCAGAGTCCCATCGATAGATAGAGCGTTATGAAGCAGCAACTCTTTGTCGATATAGGGACTTACGGGACTAATGCTGATATTAGCGTTTTTAAGAAGAGTTGCCCATGGACCAATGTGTTTTTCGTTAATCTCTTCGACGGCGGTATCAAGGTCTGTTTCGACCAAGGTATTGATGGCTCTGTTTTGAAAGCCAGTTTCGATTTCAAAGATTGTGCCGATATGTTGGCTCAACATGCCTAGGTCTTTGAGATGAAAAAACGGGATATTTTTTATACAGGTAAAAAATTTGTATTCATTACTACTACTAAAAACCCGAACTGTCATTGTATGGGTTTACTTGCCTGTATCGCCAGAATCAGCCAAGTTGTAAATACGTGATCCTCCGCTTGACTGCTGTGTTGTTGCAACCTGCCACATTGCAAGTACGACGTCATTCACGTGGACCGTATTAATTTTCAAATCCTTTGTCCATAGGTCCCTCATCGGCTCACCCAAATGCTTGTAAATCCTTCCACAAACTAGGCGAGGTGTTAGACCAGTAGTAGCTCCTGTGCCGTATATGATTGCGGGTCTCAGAATAACATAGTTTAGACTTGGAGGCAGAAATATTTGATTAGAAAAAAGGGGTCGAGTCGTAAAAAAGAGACATGACAAGATGAGTTACGTACTTGGAAATTTGTTGAATCTCTTTCTCGGCCATGGCCTTGTATTTTGCAATAGTGGTCCATGGCTTTATTTTCCCCTTTTCGTCGCTAGGTTTCTATTGGATATAACGTAGATTAGGAAACCGATCTTGTTAGAAATATTATGAATCGACTCTTCAGATGATCCAACAAAGATTCTCTTTAGCAACCTTGTCGGATTCGTAGACTTCGGCAGTTGATAATTCAACAAAACATTTGACTCCACGTTTTGCCGCTTCCTGAGCATTTCGTGTGGACAAGTTGAAAATACGCTGTTCATAAAACTATCGAAAAAGAGTAGAATGGGTTTCCCTTGGTGTTACTTTATTGTTACAAGTGAATTCGACAGTGAGAATAATTCCGAGATCCACTTACCAGTTCGTTCAGCGAATATCGAGTCTCTCCTGCACAGTTAAATACGTAATCAAAGGTGCTTTTATCGGCTCGCTCAAACGCTGATTCAATGTGAGCTGAATGATAGAGAGGGAATGTACAAGAAATGAGATTACTTGTTGAGAAATTGGGACAACTAACATTTTTCGTATAGGACCAACATATGCAAAGCATTCAATCCACCAAAACTAATGGATAATCAAGAAAGATAACTCGACGTTCTATTTATCTAGATTGTTATCGCTATTACGTTTGATCTTACTTGATTTCTTTAAGGAGTCCTACCTTGATCAGACAAGTTCCCCTGAACGTATTCTACTTGTTCGAACGCTTCGGTTTGCTTCCTGGTGAGATAAGAAGTAACAGGCATTGTCTTGTCGACAACACGTATTTCCGAAGCCAACTGATTCTCGACCAAATAAGTGACAAAGTGTCTACCAACGAAGCCAACGCCCCCGAGAACAAGAACTGTAGGCTTTGACGACATTTTTGGATAAACTAAATCTATAATATTATGACTACAAGTATGAGCCGGATAACTCTGTATGAAAAATAGTCCTTGTTGACAGATATAGCTGCCAAAGATTGCGAAGAGAGAGTTTGTTCAGTGAACAAAATTGATAGAGTCTAGAGCAATTCGTGGGTATAAACAAAGATTTTCGGTTACAAGAATTTTGTGTGGTAACAATGGCGCCACAAGAGAGGATCAAAGTGTAAAGCGCCACAAGCATTTCTAAACCAATTGTTTGTACTTGAAGGTAAAAGCCATTGTTTGAACAAATTCTCGAGCTTACAATGTACATAGTAATAGGGGAGGGGTGGCATTCAGAGGAAAAACCCATTTCCATAATGATACATTGACGATCGTTAATTGTTTTATTGGGTTAAAATCGTAAAACTATATACATACAGTCGTGACTCGTTCACATTCTTGTGAGGGAGAAATATCCGAGGTGGGATATAATAGAGCTATATATGCATGGTATAGTGACTTTTATGTTAAAGCTTTTGCCTCATACTAGAACTTACATACCGAAAGTACCGTATTTCTCTGGCTAAAGCCGCGAGTAAAATATCCTCAGCAGTTTTGCAAAAGACCCGTGTACTATTCTCGAAGAAATAAGTAAAATATCCGGGGTATTATAAACATGCAAAGTACCCCCTAATTTTAACGTCTCCATCGATATTACTAGTTATATCAAGCACGTTATTCACATTTTCTTTTTCCTCCTCCAACTCAGTTGTTAACACTACCAATCAGGCATACGTATAAATGCCCTACATCAAAGTACCCCTTCCATCAAAATGCCCCCGAATTAGTACCCGGGGTACTTAGTTGGTATTAGAGAAATACGGTTATTAGTATCACATGATAAACTTCCCAATTTCGTACACGTGATACACGACCACCGCAAAGGGGAATGTATCAGAGCAATTAAGATACATTTTACAATAGTCAAGTGTTTGTGAATAAAAATTTCCTTCTATTGGTTCAGTCATCATTCTTTCACCTAAAGAGGAATATGATGGTGAACAATACGCCATACAATTTAAAGCCCCAGGTATTGTCTAAATGAAGGGCATCCTTATCTAAGAATTACTTAAGCAGCGTCTTGGCTTTTAACTTGTTGTACCGGCTTTGTTCTATTGTTAAAGAATTGATCCTTGCCTTAACAGATAATTAACTTATTGGTTGGATCAGTTACAAAGGTGACAATATTGATCGAGTACGACGTTAATTACCACATAATTGTGTCACGCTATTCCAAATATGGTACCAAGCCATGTAATAGCACGAATGATAAACTATATGTAATGGAATTAGAACAGAAAGAGGTTAGCGTTAAAGTGACAATGAAACTAATCATAGTACCAAGTTGCAGGTTGGCTCATTTTAATTTGTGTTATTGATACGATTAATCAAGTCTGTGTATTCGTGTCACGTGTACGAGTCACAAAAAATGAAGAACGTCACAAATGGAAATGGTTGGCATAAGAAAACGAGTTCCCTCCATTATAAATCCTATTACAGAATTACAACAAAGGTAGACTTCTAAGTTATTCGATGAAACGATGGAATAGCATAGATAGACATGATGCATCATGTTTATTAACATATGTATGTGCAATAAACCAAACAAAGCGAACGCGTGATGCGGCTTGAGATTTTGATACTAGGGTAAAATCTTACTAAGGTTGCTCTGTAGAAAAAAACGCAGCCATTTTAGACTAGAATACTCAATAATCACTTTACGCGATTGTAAAAAACGTAGCAATGCGTATAATACATAATAAAGCAATCTTTATTCTACGACACTGGCTTTACTTTTTTCATTGTCTATTCCTTTACTATGCGTCAAGAAATAATTATTTCAATAACAACCATACTAATACCGTATGTTGAAATCTCACAATTTACTTATCGGTTGACATGCTTTTATGAGCATAAACTGTTAAAAGTTATTTTCAACTTCGAGAAACAATTACGTTGATGGAAGGAATTATATCCGAATTGTGACTAGTGGTATTGATGAAGATGTTTATGATGAGGATATTATATATGATATGATAATATATGGTAGACTTTACTCAAGTACCTCATATACTAATATTACAATAAAAAACTGCTGAAGGTATTTTACTCGCGGGTTACTTTGGTCAGAGAGATACAGTATTATTACTTGAAGAATTCAATTTTTTGTGGTTTGAAGCAAGATGGAAACTTCCTGAAGACTTAATTATCACGTAAACATAACCAGACTATAACCGTATACGAGGAGCAGCGACGTTAAACCTTTTGTTATATGCACGATAGAGGCAATAAAAATTGGACCAGATTAAAAATTTGCTCGCTGGCCATTCTCTTAGCTTTTACATGATAAGGCGTGATGCAGTAATATTATAGATTCTTTAATGTCAGGGTATACTACCGTATGTTCGCTCTCATAGCCAAATAAAAGGAATGCACGAGGCATTAGAAGATAATTAATATATTAACTTACCCTAAAATATTACAACGATTAGAGTAGAAAACGATTGACTGGGTAAACAATCTTACCGAGGTGTAGTCTGAGTTTGGGACCTGTCTCAGTTTGGAACCCAATCACTCAATTCGGAACCCAGTCATTCAGTCCAGAATTCGGTTGTCTCAGTTCAGAACTGAGACAGGTCCCCAACTAAGATACAACATGTGGTGCAGTAATATATAGGCAGGCTATACTACCGTATGTTCGCTCTCCTGGCCAACACGTTCCAAACGAAAGGGACACATGAGCATTAGAAGATGATTAATATATTAACTTACTCTACAAAGAAGTCTTATAATAGCTAGGCATGAGATGAGCAATATTATTACAACGACTAAAGTGGAAAGAAAACAATAGACTGGGTAAACAATCTTACCGAGGTGTAAGAAGATGTCGAAATTAGCGTAGAGGAACATCTGTTGAGACTGTGAGAGCCGTGAGTTTAAGGTTTGTACAAATTAAATGGTTTGATTACAAAGTATTAGATGGTATTCTCGGTTTCAGAAGCTATTATAGACCTCATTGAAACGGGATAGTAACTTACCG
Source organism: Paraglomus brasilianum (assembly GCA_910592345.1). Lineage (NCBI taxonomy): Eukaryota > Fungi > Glomeromycota > Glomeromycetes > Paraglomerales > Paraglomeraceae > Paraglomus > Paraglomus brasilianum. The sequence goes on from CAJVPI010000830.1 coordinate 11,777, forward strand.
AGTAAGCCAACGGAAATCAGTATATTAATATCACTAAAATAATTATTACAAGCCGTAAAAACATTTGCATCGGAAGACATCTCTAGGATTCTTCTTGTCTGCATTAACAGTCGACTAGCAAATAACAACGATTCATTAACTAGGTTGAATAGCAAACAAGTAACTGGATCACAGAAAGCAGTAAATAAACTACTAATTGAACAAATTTAGATTATCATGATCGAACAATTAATATATTATAATGTAATGGTGACACTTTTGATTAAAAACATGCCACTTGAAAAGCAAAAGTTTGAGCTCAAGACAACTCAAGTATTACATTCATTGACTTTGCTAAACAATTGATGGTATTAACAATGGAGTAAGAAACCCTGTGAGGACGCTGACGATCTTTGAATCCCTGGATTTCTGCAACATGCTTACCCCGTACAATAACAAGCATGTAAAGAATGATCTTTTTAAGACTCTGCTTCAATGTTGTGATTGATCTGACTAATGAACGCGAACATCTATGTTGTGACCTGTGACCCCAATCTCGCAGACTCCGTTTGTATTATGATGAATAGCCCATTTAATATTAATTTGTGTACCCGTATCATAACACAAGGGATAACACAGGGGAAAAGCCCCTGACATCGAGTCTTAGTGGCACAAATCGGTTCTAAAAAAAGAAAAAAGTTTTAATGCTAACTTAATAGTAGCTCTAATAATAATAAGCAAGCATAACGATTACCGTAATGAGCAGGATACCATAGTTATAAGACCTATTATTAGAACCAATTGCCGCAAGTTTAACGTTGGTCAGAAGTGTATTCTTTACATCAATCATTAATTAAATAAATTAGCATTCATTGTTGTTGCCGCAAAGACATTCTCCATCCTCAATGGTTCTTGCAATTCTCTGTCGACCAGACAAGTTTGAAACGCATATTAAGTGCAATTAGTGTTATTCATTTTCATTTCATTTACTAGGCATGAATTTGTATATTGCATGTTATATCGTTCTGTGATCTGCGATAATCTCCAACATCCAAAAGAATTCAGTGGTGCAAGAGTGGGCAGAAATTACGCCAGCTGTTACTTATTTGGGTTTATTATATCTGGCTCATAGTACAATTATCACGTGCAAACTGTTGATCGCTAACAACAGGATACTTGTCTTGTAAAGTGTTACGTGCACATAAAAGCCGGGTCATTTGACTTGTCGATTCCTATTTGTCGTTTATAATAATTGTGTTATAGTGCATAGAGCGGAAAGTCAAGAGCATATTACTTCACGATGGATTCAAAACATGCCAACCAACTGTTTTATCAGAGTGAGTATCCTTGTTGCCCGATAATAATCTTAGGCTATAATGCTTATTCGGTAACGCCATTGAAACCAGCATTTACACAAAATTTGGGGTAAATAGTGTTTAACATACGCATGGGATAAAAAACTTTGTGTACTCGTTATCCAAATTGCGAGACTAATAATAGTCGGGGCGTAGTTGTTGTTTATCAGACAAGCGTGTACACAAACTGCGTGGCTTAACTGTAACAAAGACGTAAATTTATGCATTATAACTGTCTTGATTGATTAAGGGTTATTATTAACTCTGCAAAAAGAAGGGTGAGAAAAAAGCTTATAGCCTTACACGGCAAAGTAAAAATCTAATTGGGCAATCGTAGTTTTCATAACACAGCTTTTCTCAATGTACGATTGCACAGCCATATATCTGCTTGTTAACATTACTCTTTTAAAATGTTAGTTAACTAAATTAGTGTAAAGTTTAAGGACCTAAATTATCTCAACTATCCTGGCCATATTAAGTATCAGAATGCTATTATCAAGTGTCAGTGCAGATTTGATAGAAGCTCCTGCGCAAGTTGAAAAGACCCATCTATTGTTGGAGGACAAGTTTGGTGTGTGTATCCGATATTCCACTTAATACAAGGAAGCTGTATGCAAGCATTGGTGTAAATTTTACTTGGCAGCAAAAGTATACGATTTTTAGACTCGGGTTTACTTTTAGCTGATTAAGTTACTATGACACTTTTTCCGATAATAGAATATTCCCGAAATAGGGATATACACTGACAATAGACAATTACACGAACATTGCATACTGCCTCAATATTTGTTCATATGGTATAGAGGATAGAGCCCAAATTGAGTAATAATGTTTCTTGAAATGAGTCACTAGTCTATAATTGGAACAAGCAATGATCGGTAGAGAATGCCTATAAATAATAATAATGTGCGCTTGCTTTAAAAATATCTTGTTACACAATTACAGATTCTAACGTACTACGAACCGGTAACAAAAAAAAGGGATTGAGCTTGTTTCGTCGTACATTTGTGACTAGTACATTTTTAGAATATTGCATTCATTGTTATTACGGATATGACATCATTCTATAATATTTTATTGGGGGCGAGTAAATCTCGTACGACACAGAAGAATATTTCTGCATCATCTATTGTAAAAACAAGTATCAGAGTGACGAAATTGATAAATCCATCACTCAAACAAGTCTAGTTTGCAATTGACGTTAAGAATTTAGTGCAAGACTTCGGCATGGTGTTTGTTTATTCGATTCAACCTGGCAATGCCCGATCTTTCGCCCCCCAATCTCTATGACTTGTGCTTCTTACACATTTTCGGCTACGCATCATTTTGTTACCCTTTGATTGTCTCGGATCTGCGTTGTGTGACATAAGCATTCATCTGTTTAATTGAATATGTCATATGAAATGCCCCGCACTACATTAATAAACCGCCAAAGTATCACTAATCATTCTCAAGCTTCTTTGCTTTGGTTTCCGCCCTCGGTGATTTTTGCTTGGCCTTTGGTGTACGTATTCTATGTCTCTAAACGTTCTTGAAAACTAATATCAGTATGTCAGACATGAAAATATCCAAGGGCATTGAAACCCTATCAAATGCATTGGTATTTTCATGCGACTTTTACTCGAAAACTTATTCACAATTTCTCTATTCTAGTTGTAAGCAATTGTCTATCATACAGGCCACGCAGGACTCATTGCGGTCCCACATTCTGCTTAATTATAATTAAAAGCACAATTTGGGACGATGCCCCATTTGATCAATTGACCAAAGCAATTAATAACGATCCTTAAGAACACGGACAAAAGCGAAGAGAATCCTAAAAAGGATTAATCATAGCAATTTACATTATTTAACTATTGATGCGCTCACAAGTCATTCGCGAACCATAATATATTATGTCGGAGCAATCTCACGACAAGCCACTCCCAGAACTACCATTAGAACTGGATCCAGAACTTTTGGATATCAATTCGGCAATTCAACAAATTCTTGCACCGTTAGACACTGTTCAAAAAGAGCATTTAGATACTAGTGGCCACACTGATAAAAAAGAGCATTTAGATACTAGTGGCCACACTGATAAAAAAGAGCAAACTGATCAAAGACAAAAACGAGATTCAGCCGGCCACATCGAATCAGAGCGACGGTACTCGGCAGGCGATTATTATAATCCCCCTGCAAGTGAACCGGTTCGACGGACACCATCTTATTACCAAAAATACGGCGGCATTAAAAATTCCAGTGACAGTATAAAAGAAGAATCTGAATCAAACATACATGACTCATATCAGTCAAGTCGGCGGCATGCATCTGCATCTCCCAACCTAGGTGATGTAACAGAATTAAACGCAAACATATATGACTCATATCAATCACGTCGGCGGCATGCGTCTGCATCTCCATCACCCAACCTAGATGATGTAACAGGCTTACATGCAACACGACAAGAGTTTTCCTCATCTCCTCGTGAAAGAGGATTACTTGAATATCCGAGCGACATCAATTCACAAGGTAAGGGTTATGTTGGATGTTGGATGTTGGATGAATAAAAGAAAACTGCGCTCTGATTGAAAGGAAGTATGTCTTGTACAGAACTTTGGACCTGACTAGTCTTTAATCCGACAGTTAATACTCTGCGTCACTTGATAAATTCATTACTGACTCGCTTTTTTTTTTTTGTGTGTATCAGCTCGGTCATCATCAGAGAGCTCGGATAACCCCTTGACTAGCAAGCAGTTCTATCGCACCAAATCACCGCTTTCATCCGATGTCCCGTCACCAAGATCTAACGAGCACGATCGAGATGAAGAATATGTGACTCAAGCGTTTCTCGCTTCTAATAAGAAAAAGGAACACGGCCATCGAAAGAAACCAGCGGCGACGTATAGGTCCGTCCGTGTCCCCTCGCGTCCAAAGACATCAGTTTCAAATTCGATGCCTACTGACGAAGATGACGAATTTATCGTCAATGCCGCACCAGCCGCGGTCGACCAAGTATCAGAGTCTTTAAATCGAAATCGTCGACAGAAATCTCTCATCCGACCAGAACGTGCCCGATACGCTTCACGTGGTCATTCATCGTCTGACAGAGAACCCACTCATCCGTCTCGTCCGTCTCGTCCGTCTCGTCTGTCTCGTCCGCCTCGTCAGCCTCGTCAGACGACTGACCGTCCAGTTACAGAGAAATTCTCACGCAAAATCAAGTACATTGATATAAAAAATGGTGAATGTCCGGATGCATGGATATTATTTTCCATAGTTGTAACTTTTTGGGCACCTCCAGCTTGTTTGCAATGTTGCGGTAAGTTGAGTGTCTACATGAGAAATCATTGGCGTCTCGCGGGATATTTTTCAAAGTTTGCGAATTCTAACTTTTCTTGGCATGCTACACAGGAATGCGCGACAAACGAGTCCAACAAGCTTGGCGCGAAAAGATTGCTCTGGTTTTTATAATAATAGTTCTTTGTATCGTCGTTGGCTTTTTGACGTTTGGCTTTACTCAGACAGTATGCCGCCAGGAATCCGGAAACGTTGCCGTGGATGCGATACCCGCCTATGCTGTTACGGTCCTTGGTCGCGTACTTGACGTCGGTTCCTTCGTTCATCCTGTTATTCCGGGTATAGTTCCGACTAGTTATCTACTTTCCAACCCTCCGGATGCTGGCCAAAAAGACTTGAGTTTCATGTTCCAAACGTTGGATCACAAGAATTGCGATGATGTTTTCACATTTAAGCAGCCTGGTACATATTATTTCCCGTGTTTGCCAATCCAAGACCTTGATAGTACCTCCAATCTGGCGAACCATACTCAAGTTGGTTGCCATACGGATGATAGTGCAAGGGTCGCACTAGCTAAACTTCCATTTCTCGGAACTGTATTCTTTAGCTGGGACGAGGTTCATGATGTAAATAGAAATCTTATTGTATATAATGGGTAAATATCTTTCATTCTCACAAATTTTATCTTCTTTTTTGAAATTAACTTACATAAGGCTCTGATTTTTGTAACAAAATAGCCATGTGTTGGATTTGGATCATCTCAAATGGCTGTTGGGAAACTATGCACAGTCAGACGCTCTCGATCAGTTACGTCAATCTGCGACGTTCCATGGCCGCGACGTAACGTATGCCTTGTCACAAACAAAATCAACCATTAAGCTTGCCAATTGTTTGGTTAATACAATACGTGTCGGTATTGTCGATGTGAATTCACTAGGCTGTGTTATTACCGACATTGTGTTATACGTCAGTTTGGTCTTTATCGTTGGCGTTGTATTAGTCCGATTCATTTTGGCCATGTTATTTGGTTGGGTCCTGAGTTGGAGATTAGGTAACTTTAAAGAAGTTACATTCGTAGAAAGAAGAAAGCGTCAAGAAGCGATAGAGAAATGGGCAAGTGACCCTAATTCGACAGTTACCTACAGGTAGCGACAAGTTATTCGTTAATATCTTTAGTGATTACTGTCACCAAATTCCATATTAATCGTTTTCAATATTTCCGGATTAGTAACAAACGTACTGGATTCCTCAGCACTTCTCGATTCACACCAAACCAATCAACCCCTCCAGCCGGCATAGATGGTGTTGGCCGTTATCGTACCCGCCGCAATACAAACTCGCCTGTTAGCTCGGAATTTGGTGACGCTCATCGATTTTCCCCCGCTAGAAAACGTTCATCTAGTTCATTAGCTTCTAGGCCCGAGTCACTCAAAGGAGTACACCTTGGTCAAAGCGATTCCGAGATCACCAACCCAGCAATGCATTTGTCTAAAGCTACCAATTCGTTCAATAATTCTCCTGAAATTGACGTTAGGTACAATTTCCGACTAATGCATACCATCATGTTGGTAGCATGTTATTCAGAAGGAATTAATGGTCTGCGTACTACTCTTGACTCTCTTGCCGCGACCGATTATCCTCATAGTCATAAATTGATATTATGTATTGCCGATGGTCAAATCACCGGAGAAGGCAATGACAAGTCAACTCCAGATATCCTCTTGTCACTCATGAAAGACTTTGTTGTCCCCCCTCATGAAGTAATTGCGCACTCTTACGTTGCTATTGCCGATGGTTCGAAACGCCACAATATGGCAAAAGTATATGCTGGATATTACAAGTATGACGATGAGTTTGATCCGTACGGGAGAAATCAAGTTCCAATGATTACTATTGCAAAGACGGGCGGACCAGGCGAGGAAGATGATCCAAAGTCCGGAAATCGAGGAAAGAGAGACTCTCAGGTGATATTGATGAGGTTCTTGAATAACGTTATATCTGATGACCGAATGACGACTCTTGAATACGAACTGTTTAATATGATTTGGGCTGTTACTGGAGTTACGCCCGATGTTTTTGAAGTTGTGCTCAATGTAAGGGGGGAATTGGATGTTTGAATGAGGAATTTTTCCACATTGTATGATATTCTAATTTTAATCATCTGTTTGTATTTGCAGGTCGACGCTGATACTAAAGTGTTTCCTGATTCGTTAACTAAAATGGTGGCATGTATGGCTAAGGATCCTAATATTGTGGGATTGTGTGGAGAAACGAAAATTGCTAACAAGAGTGATACATGGGTGACAATGATACAAGGTATTGCTGAACGCTAATAATCACTTACATTCACATTATTCCTTTACTTATTCTTTTTTTTTTATTTCAGTTTTCGAATACTACATTTCACATCACATGCAAAAGGCATTCGAATCAATATTTGGTGGTGTAACATGTCTCCCGGGCTGCTTTTCTATGTATCGTATCAAAGCACCCAAAGGGAACGGCTACTGGGTACCCATCCTAGCCAATTCAGATATTGTCGATCAATACGGCGAGAACGTTGTTGACACACTTCACAAGAAAAATCTCTTGCTCCTCGGTGAAGATCGCTTTCTTTCTACGTTAATGTTGCGTACATTCACCAAGCGTAAAATGATGTTTGTGCCCCAGGCAGTATGCAAGACCATTGTACCGGATTCGTTCACCGTGCTCAAGTCACAACGTCGACGCTGGATCAATTCAACTGTACATAATTTATTCGAATTGGTGTTTATACCAAATCTCTGCGGAACTTTTTGCTTTTCTATGCAATTTGTAATATTTATGGAATTGGTCGGAACCACTGTATTGCCAGCTGCTATTTGCTTTACTGTATTCTTGATTATAATATCGTTCATCCAAACTCCCATTCCTCTCATTCCCTTACTCTTGCTTGCGGCAGTGTTGGGACTCCCTGCTGTGCTTATATTAATGACAACGCGCAAAATCATATACGTGTGTTGGATGGCTATCTATCTATGTTCGCTACCAATATGGAACTTTGTTCTCCCTGTATATGCGTTTTGGCATTTCGATGACTTTTCTTGGGGTCAAACTAGAGTAGTTAAAGGTGATGATGAAGGTGGAGCATACGGGTGGAAAGAAGGAGAATTCGACAGTAAGCATATAGTAATGAAACAATGGAGTGAATGGGAGAGAGATAGGTTATATAGACTAAGGCAATTAAACAAGTCAAGTGGAAGCTTTGGGCAAATGCAGAGATCATCGTCAGATTCAGACACATACTCAAGACATTCAGCATCAGGGGTAACACCGCTTGAACCTGCGCATGTATATACGTCTCGGGGGAGAAGAACGGATATGACGCTGCAGGACCCGCCAACCGGACGGACAAGATCGAGACGAGGTTCAGTGAAATCGTATACGGGATAGTCGCCACTATGATCCTTCCAAAAGAGGTGCATAAGCCATCAGCATTTCTGAACCAGACGGGCGAACGCGGTCCTCGTGGAACATTGACACATTGGCAAGCAACAAATGTTACTTCAATCGTTGAGCGATTACAAGTAGAGATGTGTGGGACTATATCACAAATTCATTAATTCTCAAGAGGGAATGAATAGTTTCCTCGACCTTTTAGCATCTTTGTACTTTTTTAATTTAAGTAATTAATTCACATACTCACATGTATAGAGGTTATTTTATTCACTTTTTTTTTTTTTGATTACCTTCTTTTTGTGGTTGGTTTACATTACATGTATAATATGAGATCTCGCACCAAATTAAGCATGGATAGAAAGACTGGAATATCTGACTTGTGAATTACTATCATGAAAAACAAAGAAAAAACGTCTCATTTTTTCTGGTATAAACACTCTGAACAACAGTTGCATATGATCTGAAAGCTGAAAACGTTAATTCTGTATCAAGTATCAAATGAGATTTCAGACTAAGAGAGGTTCGCGCGCAGTCAAACGAGTAGCGAGACGGAGCGATAACAAATGAATTCCTAAAGATTGATTCATAGTATTAGGTTTGCTGTTTAGACAAGCTATGCATAAGGAAACTGAAACAACTATCATGATACTCGTAAAACGATTAGCTGTGCTGATTGATTTCATAAGTTTGTTGTAAGATATAATGAGAAGCTGTTGCGTTTTGTAATAATGTTATGTTGATATTGTCATAATAAACAGATGAAGCCATCTTCGATGGATCAAGGGCTAAAAATCTCAGAAATTGCCTTATCTACTTTTGGTTTCGGAGGCATTAAAAAATCCGTACGGTTGATTTTACTGTCAACACGCCCGTTATAATCCAACGTAAACACATGTATCAACTTTCATCCTCAAAGTAGCAACGCCCATCTCCGATACCACCATTGTCTAAACTTTCTCTACCCTGATGAATATTGTATTTACGCCTACTCCACCAATTTACCAAACACGCATATCATATCCTGGAAAGTAATCGGTATTTCTGACGACTCTTAAAAAAATCCGAACGGTATTATTACAGCGCTATGCGGCGGATAAATATTCGATTATAAATTTTACTACAGTGGGACCGGTGACTGAATAGGATATACACTACCCTACCATAAATCACCGGATTTTTTGTCACGTGGATCAAATGATAATTTTACACAAGGGGGTTTTTTC